>CAXKVV010001768.1:0-33271 GCA_964058805.1 Schoenoplectus triqueter
GGAATTGGTTCATTCCTCTCTTTCGCTATTCCGGTCTTACCGAATATATTTGAAATAGATTGAAAAAGTGGATTAATGTCAATTCTTCAATTCATCTTTTTTTGTGTCTATATCATCAGTTGCCGAATAGGTCCATAATGTCCGCCATGCTGCGAGTGTTTTTAAAATTATAAAATAATTTGAACATAGACTTTTACCAATAGTTAACAATAAATATCTATTGCACCAACAACCAACAATTAACCAAACTTCTCTTTATCCCTTGTTTTACACACATTATACCAACAAAATCTGTAATTATCATTTAAATGATAACTTGAGAACCACCCCTTATGACCATCATCTCTCTATATTTCTTAATCTATGCAAGCTCCTTGATGAAGTTGATCTAAAAGAAGAAGCTATTATCGTAAGCAAAAATAAATAATAATAATAATAATAATAATAATAAAGCACTATTTTTTTCATTTAAAAAGTTTTATATCTTTCAAATATCAACACTATCCATTATTAACAAATAATATCATCACATAAGACTATTTTTTATTCATTAAAATTACAATGCAGGCACCTACATTAAAAACTTCAATAAACTAACTAAATTTTCTAATAAATTACATAAAAGTGTCATTGGTGCCTCTAGCCCTCTACACCATTTTTTTATAGTTGTTTGAAACTAACAAATAGGGGCGGAACCAGGATTTTAGATTGAGAGGGGCCGAAAACTGGAAGGGTCAGATATTTACTATAGAGAAAAATATTATGGGGAGTCAGATATATAAATTTTTAATTTTTTTATGAAATTAGACATATTTATTGGACGTTTTTGAAAAATAAAAGGTGACCGGGCGCACACACACCCCCGGATCCGCCCCTACTAACAATGTTAAACCGTGAAATTTAATTTAGTAGTAATGATAATTAAGATAATAATCATAATGATTTAACGCAAATTAGTAAATAACTTAAATTAATGTGTAATGGATTATATAAATATATATGACTAATTAAATAATAAATTAAGCAAGTTTGGGATATAAGTAGTTGAATGAGATTGATATAGAATAACAAAACTCAAAGACCAAAATAATGAAATTAACGAAATGCCAGATATGAATCTAAAATGTTAATAATTGAGATTTAAAACTTAAATAATAGTAACGATTAAAGTAGCAATCATAAATCTTAATTATAATTCAGAAATAACGTAACGCAATAATTAACAAACCTTGAATATAATATTCTAATTAAATTATTTTATGATTTATAAATAAATAAAGATAAAGTATATTTTACGGCTTTATCTAATGATCAAATGAATAATCACTTCAAATAATTTAAATCAAAGATTTTAAATTATTAAATAAATATAATCAGAATATTACTGAACGACTTCTGAACTTAACCTATTTTGATATAACAAAGAAATAAATGATTTACAATAACAAAATATTCAAATTTCCCAAATTAAATCAAATTTGCAACGCCAATGACCACAGTCCTCTGTCACAGAGAATCCCGTACTATCAAATTCTCTCTCTCATTTAATGCCCATCAAATCGCTCACATCTCTCTCTCCCCCCCCCCTGCCCCGTTTCCCTCTTTTTCTCCGCTGCGTCACCCTGATCTCTCCGTCTCTTCTTTCTTTTCACCCGTGATCCACCCCTTTTATTCTCGTTTTCTTCTTCTGGCGATAAGTACCCCCTCTCCTCTACATTCCCCCCCCCCCCCAGCGCCATGGATGGCCCCTCTCTCCCCTTCTATGATCGCACGAAGGGGCTCGCTCCTTAGCCGGCTCCCACTCCCTTCTCCGTCTCACCGGCGTGCACCACTCACCCCTTTGCCGAAAGGGCCGCCCAACCCTAACACCCGAGCCCAGCACCACACACCACCTCTGACTGACCCTTGATGTGTTGCCCCGAGCTAGTAGCCTCTCCCCTGTCTGAGCCCCTCTCTTTCGTCCCTTGTAGCTCGTAGCCACCTCGGCAAGGTCATGTGATCTCGCCCCCTTGGCTGCCGTTAGAGGCGACGCCGGCCCTGCCCTCCTAGCGCCCTTTGTACGAATCTGTGTTGCCTCTTCTCTGACTACCCAAACCGAGCACAACCTTGTGTCCGATCGGGTAATTTCTTTCTTGTTGCTTGGCCGTGTGGGCCCTCTATTGTGCCTTGTGGTTGTTATGCGCTGAATTAATTGATTTTGTACCTTTGTGACTTGTGTCCGATCGGTTTGGTTTGATGGTTTGTGTTGATTTCACCTTGTCTTGGGTTGCTGGTGCCTGTTCAGTGTTGATTGGTACTGTTATCGGATATGCTAGTTGTGGGTTTGGGTGATCTGGTTCACTGGTACACATGTTATTGTTATGAGTATCATTTGCTAATGCTGCCACCCTTGTCTTTCTGATGCGGTTACTATCTTGCTATTCTAACTTGGATTGTTGATGTGCTTTGGTACACTGGTACCATTTGGTACCAGTGAAGCGAGGCCGTAGTCAAGTGCCTTGATCCCCTTGGTTGCTCTTGCTGTTAACTGACTTATTATTCTTATTTGTTACTACTTGGCTGCCTAGCTCGATTTTGAGCAGTTTTGTACCCTCTCTTGTCTGTGTTGTTGATTGTGTTTGTCCCTGTTAGTGCCTAGCGGGTTCTGATTTGGTCTTGTTGGCATGGCTTGATTCTCACTATCTGTGCTTGTTTGTTATACTAGCACCCTTGTTGTTGTTGTTGTGGTAATAGTTGCGATTCTGGTATGGTGCTCCCTTGTCAGGGACTGAAGTGCAAAATCAAATGAATATAAGGGCCTAAATGAACTAATTGTGGTAATAACTCTTTTAAGGGTTATATGCACAAAATTCAACCCTTACGTACAATCGAACTTATAAGAATAGTCGGAAAAGAAATTGATCTTAATTAAGTGGGCCGAAAGGTTAAATTGGATAAAAGTGTAATTAATTAATTAGTGAGTGTCGTAAACTAAAACGTGCGCAACTAATAATTAATTAATACTTAAAGATGAATATGGGAGATGATTACATGATCTGCCTCAATAATGAAAATCCGAACAGATACAGTGGTTTCGGAGGCAGCTTATGATCCCAAACACATTAAAACACCAACACATTAATAAAACAATAATAATTTTCTTAAATTAGTTTACTTTCTTTTTATTTATAGTTTTTCTTTTAACTTTTCCTTTTAAAATTTATTTTAAACTATTTTCTAATTTATGAAAATATAATGTTAAATATATATATACATAATAATAAAAGCAAAATTAATAAGAATAATAATTATGGTATAATATATATTAATCAATTTCTCTATTTTAATAATTGAATAACATTAATTAATATATATAAATACCTATTAATCAATTTCTCTATTTAATAATAGAATAATATTAATAAATATATAAATATATATTAATCAATTTCTCTATTTTAATAATAATAATATTAATTATATAATATTATATATTAATCAATTTCTCTAATTCTAGATAATTAATTATCCTAATTATAACTAAATTAATTAAGTGATAACAGTAAGCCAACTTAATTAATCTAAGTAAATTAAGTTAGTTACGTTAATCGGAATAAATATAATCTCTAAATTATAAAAATAATACTAGTATAAATAAAATGAAACATAATTAAAGAATATATTATGAATAATTAAGAGCTATAAAATAATAATGTAGATTTTAAAGTATATATTAATCAATTTCTCTATTTTTAATTGATAAGAATAATAATATTATAATATATATATAGTAATTAATTTCTCTATTTTAAATTAATAAGAGTAATACTAAATATACAAAAATTATATATTAATCAATTTCTCTATTCCTAAATAACTAATTATTCTAATTATAAATTTAATTTAAATAAGTGATAATAATTAGTTAGCTAATTAATCAAATAAAATTTAAATCAATTATATTAAATCAAAATAAATGTAATCTTAAAATACGAAATTGAATATGATAATTATAATCGAGGGTCCGGTATACCTTGACCAAACCAGACCCAATGTGAATAGGGTACTCGCCAATTTAATCTATTTCTGACTTCATAGGTTTTCGAAATATATCTTGACGAGCCGACAAACGAATATACTCAAGATGAGACGGCTCATCTGACAAGAGCGTGATGCGCCACCCGAGACTCAGCGATTTGATATTTCTGACCTAACCAAATTACTCTCAGGTACGGTTTCCTGGGATTTAATTTTCTTTCTTCAGAATTAGGAAACCCAAACCGAAAATAAATGTTTTTAAAATAAATCTGAAATGCGGTATTTTCTAACCAAACATTATTTAGAGACCCGAATTGAACTGTCATATGCATTCAGTACTTGACCAGCATATTCGAGACATACCAGCATTTGCATGCCATATCATATCATACTGCATGTAGACAAGATAGGAATAGGACTCGGGAAATAGTCCCGAGATAGGACTAGGTTAGAATTAAATAAATAAAGTTATAGATTATAATTAGTAGATTAATATTATTAATATCATTAGTTATTAATTAAGTTAGACAATTAATCATGCAAAATGCATGGGAAAGTGCTGAGAGGCGGGCCGGGTGATCTCAGTCTGAGGTTGCCTTGTATAACCAGACCAACGGGGTATATTCCTTTGGTTTGTATATACACTGCGCACCTTTGCTTGTCGGTTATCCACCGACCCCGTCATTTGGTGGGTTCGGCCGTGCCAGAGTGTGTTTTTCTTTTGATCAATATTATATTTTTAATATTCTTAATATGATTAAGATTTTTAATCCAAATTTGAGCGATTAGGATACCATGTCTTTCAGTGTTTAGTGTGGGCGTCCATATCTGAGTCTGGATTCTACCTTATTTTGTTATTTTCTCGGGATGCGGTCCTCTGACCCTTAGTGGTACAGTGTAGGCTCCCATTTGTATCATCTATCATTTTGTCATTTTTCGGGATGCGGTCCTCTGGCCCCTGGTTGGTACAGTGTAGGCTCCCCTTTGGGATGCGGTCCTCTGGCCCCAGGTTGGTACAATGTAGGCTCCCATCTGTATTATATTTCATTTTGTCATTATTTTCGGGATGCGATCCTCTGACCCTTAGTTGGTACAGTGTAGGCTCCCATTTGTATTAGTTTCCGATTTGTTATTTCCTGAGTAGTTATCTCATTTTGACGATATGACAACTGAAGACATATTTATCCGTTTGTTTATATTTTGTAAGGTGAATTACCAGATTCAGCAGACCAGAGTACGTGCTTATAGTCGTTCACTCTCCTAGGGCGTTATCGCCTCGGGAGCCCGAATTGTCGTTTGTGCGGCGTTGTCGCTGCACAAACATAAAGTCCCGAGTTAGTAAGTTGGGCCCTGGTAGTGCCCGCTCGGGATGAGTCTGGTACATTTACAATCTGGGTATTTATTTCGGGTGTTTGACTCTCGTATCTTATACTTTATATTATATTATTATTTCCACAGAATTTTCTATTTCGGGTTTCTTTACCATATCATATCATAACATGTAGGTTAAATGTGCATAATAACATTTATTATATTTATTCATCAATATTATATTGCATTTCATACATCAGTATCGGTTTTTGGGTCCAGTCTAGGAAAGAAGATCAAATCTTAAGGCTGGATCTAAATCCGTACTGAGTAATTTATAAAATTACTCACGTTTCCACGGTGGTTGTGGGATCCAGGTATTTTCAGGTTCGGGATTTTTGGCTAGAGTGAGGGCTAGGGACAGTCCTGTGTGGTGACAGAGATGCTTCGCCGCTTCCGCATGTGAGCAGGGTAGTGGATTAGGATCTATCGGGTTTCGAGTTTTATTTCTTTCTTTTGAGTTTTTCTTTGAGAGATTTTGCTGCCCATTCCGATGGAGCTAGCCCCGCCGATGTCGGCGTTGTATTTCTCTTTGTTTATTCTGGACTATATGGTCATGTACTCTCATTATTATTATTTTGTTTATTCTGTGATTTTCTTATTTTATTCATTTAGCCTTTCGTACGCACGTCTCGTCGTGCGTACGTGGCGGGATTTAGCACCCTAACCCGTTCAATTTATTTCTGAGGTGTGACAAACAAACTAGGAGTCAAATGCCAAAGGGTATGACCCATAACAGGAATCCTTAACAAAAATTATTACCATGAACTCCACTGCACTACAAGTTTGTAGTCAGCCTTTTGTAGGAAATACAAAATAAAAACTAATAAGGTTAGGCTACAATGAAGTCTAATGGCAGATAAATTCATATTTTGTAAGCTGATGATTACAAGCTTACATTTTGGTACTATTAACTGTTCTAATGGCTTGTAGCAAAGCAGTCACCAAAAGATCCCAACACAAGGATTGTGCAGTTGCCTAAAATTTAGATTACTTGATAAAATAAATTTTTCATTTTTGAACTAATTAAGTCAGATACTTTTTAGTCAGAAATAATTCACCCAACTCGATCTGATTAAGATAGTCACAATTATTACCTCTAGCATGCTGATCATGTCACCAGGAATTTTTTGGCATTTAATTCAAAATTGTGAATCTGCGATAAAAGGCTAAATTTATACTGACATAAGATATTCACCTGGGATGTATAAAAATTGACAGATCTAAACCAAGCCCCCAGGCCACTTGTGACAATTTAATTGCTAGGGACAGGCGTAAGTCTGGATCACGTAAACTTGCAATTTGTTCACAGTTTTATTTCTCAAACAATTCAACTTGGTACTTCTGCCCACCAGACAAACTTTGAGCAGCTAACAGGGCAAAACATAACATACACATAATAGAATAATCAATAGAAGTATTGAAAATGAAGATTTGAAATTTGTAACTCCAATAATTTCATTAAGCTATACAATGAAAATTGAATAAATTGAGTACTAAATTTCATTGTCAAAAGGGGTCAATGACATTATTGAAATATTAAAAACTTCTTTTATTATGTCCCAGAACATCAAAAAACTGTATAGACATTTAGCAACGATTCCTTGAAAAAATCATTGTTAAATACACCCTTTAACAATGATTATTTATAAGAAACATTATTAAAGGACATATTTAACAACGGTTCCTTCAAGAAACCATTGTTAAATGTATATATAGTTTTTTTGCCTTTGTTAGAAAAATTCACCAATGATATATGCTCTTATGGATTGTTAGATTTTTTTCATTTCACCGTTCGTTCATCTCAATCCAACGATTTAAAAACTGAAATCTCATGGATTATTATTTCCTTTGTCATTTATTTCATATATAAAAGAGGGCTGAGAGATAGAGAAAGAGAAAAATGAAAGAAAGAAGAAATCAAAATCTAACAATCTCAATTTTAAATGATCATAACTTTTGATAGAAAATTTCGATTGAGACGCTCTATACGGTCATAAAAAGATTACGATGAGATCTACCGTGTTAACTATTTACATCATTACAGCAACTTTTGGGACAAATAAAAATCTATCTTGACCATCAAAACGCGTTTGAAGATTTAAGATCTTTTTTTTCAGTTTTTTTTTGTTAGAAATTGTATTGATTTTCATAATATTATATGAGCAGAATGTATTGTTAAGTAAATATATTTCTCATTGAATGATTGTTTATATTTATTTCTATATTAATTATTGAATGAATAATATGTCATAATTAGTTTGTTCTTATATTTCATTTCATATTATGTATTGCGTGTTTTTAGTTAAAGTTAAAAAAAATGACTTTAACAATGATTATGGGAAAAGAACAATTATTAAAGAGCTATATAATAATGATTTGGAGTCTAAAAATATTATTAAATATTTATTTAACAACGGTTTTTTTATCAGGACCATTGTTAAAGGTCTTTTTCATCTTCTCAAATATTTATAATTTGACAACGGTTATTTAAAAAAAATTCTAATACCCTCTTAATTAGTTACAATTCAATTACCATTAATGCATTAATGAAGATGTTTTGCGCTGTGCAATCGTCTAACAGCTATGAGATGTCTGCTTGACTCGAGCGCAGCGCCATCCACATTCAAGTCGATACATAAAATCATCAATTATCATCCTCGTGGTAAACAATAATTAAATGAGTTAATCCCTCTAAATATCGTCCTCGTCATTAATGTGCGGTAACTTGCAATATTAATGTAATTTTCCTATTAATGTTTTGAACGTATCCTTATTATTAACTGGGATTCCTTCGCAGTCAGTAGAAAATTCTAACACATTTCTAGAACAACAATTGCAATAATGCAAGGTATTAGATGAAAATGGTCCTCACATTCGGTATGTTCATAACTGAAAATATTTAGGAACAATATAAACGAATATATTTTAAACAAAAATATTTTTGCACACATTTTAATGTACAGTAAAAAATGAAGGAACACTGCAGTGGTGACGAAGTAATATATTAGTGCTAGTAATATCACTAATTAGAAATCAGCAGCTATCAAAGAAATTCACAAAATGAAAATCATCAAAATTATCCATGCGGCTACCATTCTGACCATCTTTCCAACAAAACATCAGTTTAACTTCTATGAAGAAAACAACGCAGAAAAAAAAAAGAACGCTCTAACAGGGGAAAAAATGGCTGTCAAACATCTATTTGCCAGTCCCACTACACACCCCCGTCAAAAAAAAAAAAAAAAAAAAAAAACATACCCGTTTCCTAAATTACCCTTCATAACTTTTTTTTTACTGTTTCTTTCACTGATATATATCTACACTGACAGAACAAGGAATTATTTCCCTTCAGCAGAAAAGTTCAATGGCAGTGTAATGATTTATTGGAATCACCTCTCAGTTATAGTGGGGCCCTCATACTCGCACACCTCAAGCCTGAAGTTGCTTGGTATCTCACTCCTTGCTCTTAGCCACGCATACTCTCCGTCATCACTAGGTGCACTCAAACCACCTTAAATAGAAAGAAAGTATATTCAGCAAACATATAATTGCAACTATTCACCAAAATGCAAATTTGTCAATTTAGTACAATTGGGGGCTCAACCATGCCAATCTTTGCTGTTAATACCTTCTGCTAGGTACCTGTTTTGTGTTTTTTTTTGGTTCTCCTACCTGTAATCTTGAACTAGAATAATTTATAAAGGTGATGCATATGCAAAAAGCTTATACTGTTTTTATCATAAGAAGGAAAGAAAGAAAGAACTGAACAATAAAATCAAGGCTTGCTAGCACATATTTGAAAAGTTCTTTTGCCATCAAGATGTAACTGGACTTAATCAGTTCAACTAAAGCTTTGCTTGATTGCACATTTGCCAAGTAATTGTCTAATACCATACCAATCAATCTTACGCAATGGTGCATGAGAGAGAGAGAGAGGGATTACCAGAGAAGTCAGAGAAAGGAAATGCATCATAGTAGGTGCAGTCCCGGTCTTCTTCAATGGAGTACGGAGGGCCCATCACATCCAAAACAGCACAAGCAGTGACTGCAGTAAAACAATGCATGTTGCCACCTCTCTCCGGATACAGTATCGAGTTTGCACATGGTGCATTAAACACTGTATCAGCATGTACCTTGGCCAATCTATCCGCTGTTCAGAGCACAAGATGAAAAAAAGGCATAATGAGCAGTTTGCAATACAAGAGTTTCATACAATATCCCCAAAACCTGAAGTATAACTGATATATCCTTGCAAGATGCTAAAAAGTACAATGGGAAAAGAAAAAATCATATTTATTTCCATAAACCATAGGGAAAACGATATATATTTCTAGAAAACAATACCTCTAGGGACTGATAATGCTACGTTGGAACATACCATATGAGTGGTTTTTGATTCACATACATTCCAATATTCTTAGAAAGAAAATCCATAAAATTTCTTCTTAGATTCCCATCAAAATGCTAAACAGCTCTTCCCTGAGTAATCCACTGTTACAGAACTAATAGTATTTACTATTTAAGCATTGGTTCTCATCAATTGCCCAGTTCTTTCTTTCTACATCAAAAGAACCACCCACTATGAAAATGGCCCTAATTAGTAACCGTGGTTGAGGTATGGAAATCATAGCATTAAAGAGTCCATAAAAATCTTCGAGGCAAAATAGAAGAAATATTAGGGGAACAAGCTGTTTCTGGGAAAAAGTTGATTTCATTAATTCACCCTAAGGCTTACATAGAATACACATCTTACACAATAGGTCCCTAGTCTATTACACAATTGCCCTTTTTAAACTTGACTATCAACAGAGCACAACCTAATTGCCCTTCTGGATATATGTGAGTAGTAAACCTAAAGCAAATAAGCAAGGCCGCCAGAGAACTCAAAGAAGGAAATTACATCAGCTTCTGAACTGACTCTGGGATGGGAGAAGCTTCCATGAAACACATTATCATGGGCTTTTCTCAATTGCTTAAAATCCTAATTAAGAAGAGGTCCCAGAGCAACATGATGCTAGACTACATATCCATTTCATTGGACCTGTAGTCCTGTACTAGGGATCTTTAGAAGGAAAAGGAGCAAATTTTCTAATTAGTATTTACTATTGACCAAAACCCTGAACAAGGTACTATTGCACAAAAGCAACAACACAAACATTTATTCTTTCAGATTTCTAGACTGCAAAGTAGAAAAATCCCAACATTTTTTTCCCTTCATTATATTACTAAAGGTGAAAACAATCTTCAATTCATATATCTTTTAAGGAATAGGTGAATTCTCACATGACTTGAACTAATCAGGAAAGGATGTAAATTGAAACGGCATAATTTTTCCATACATTAGTGAATGTCACGCCACCAATTCTTGCGAGATAGATGAGAAAATATGGTTCTGTATCAAAAGGAAATGGGGGGATGAACACAAGCACCAAAATAATTGAGGACCATGGGAACAGTTGTTAAAAGTTAAAACCTAGAAAGGGCGATGTGTTATTATGAAGAAATAGAATGTGTGCAGTATTCGGGTTTTTGTGGAGAGAAAAGAACATATTAACTTATGAGAATAGACAACTAAGCCAATCAAATGCCTAACTTCACTTGTTCTCTTTCTTTTCAAGGCGGGTAAAGGCATTGGAGGACAGTCAAACTGAAGATCCTCATTATATGGAGTGACTACCTGAAGTTTTACCCTCTTTGTATTTTGTTTCAAGCAAGTGTCCCCATTCTGAATCAGATAAGTAGCTTAATTTGGACTAAAACTTATTTCTATTTTACTTACAATATATTTTAAAATTGATTAATTCTTTATTCATAAAAATAGAAACAAGCATCTGATATTTTCTGTGATAAAAAAGTACTAAATAAACTAAAAAAAAAAATCTACGGGACGACGATTAGACCCATAATGATATATGGTGCAGAATGTTGGGCTACAAAAGGACAACACATTTTAAAGATGAGTGTAACTGAAATGCGGATGTTACGTTAGATATGTGACCACACAAGGATAGATTGAATCAAAAATGATGATATACAAGACAAATTTAGGATAGCACCAATTCAAAAGAAGTTGATCTAACACCGTTTACGATGGTTTTGTCATATCCAACAAAAGTCTCATAAGACACCAGTACATAGTGGTATTTTAAGTCGTTCTGAAAACACAAGAAGAGAAAGAGATCAACTAAGACTGACATAGGAAGAAGCAATAAAAAAATTGAAGGAATGAAATATATCTAAAGAACTTACTTTGGATAGGAGAGCTTGGAAGATGGTGATCCATGTACTAGAACCATAATTTAGAAATTAGAGTCTAGTAGTAGAATTATATAGACTTCAGATTCTTAATTTTCAATTCTTAGATTTTAAGATTTTAGGATTTAAAATTAAGGATTTAGAAATATATTTTATAATATAGGTTTATTTTATTATTTTATTATTATTATTATTATTAGCATCATTATTATTATTTTTATCATATTGTCATCATTATCATCATTATTAATTTTATGTATTTTTATTTATTAATTTATTTATTATTTTTTTTCATCATCATCATTATTACTCTGATCTTATGCTTTCAGATTGGGTTTCATTTCTAGCTAACTCCAATTTATTTGAGATTAAAAACTTTGTTGTTGTTGTTTATTCATAAAAATAGTGACATAAACAACACTTTTCTCATAAAATTAATGAGATATTAACCAATGTTCACCAAAAGGATTTATCAACCACAAAATTTCCCAGGCCCCCTCATCAAAAAAGTAGCGAAGTAATGTTTTCTCTATTAAGAAGAAAAGAGCAGATTGGCACTTCTTTAATATAGAAACAGATAAACAAGTAGAAACCATTTTAAAAAAAGAAGGAAATGAAACAATACAGTACAACCATTCATAACAGCACCAGACCCATCAAAGAGCTGAGAGGACTGGACCCAATCATAAGACTTGATATGCATGGAACCAAAGAGTATCTTGCTGAAGACAGTCATGCCAGGGTGGTTATGCAATGGTATAACAGCCGATCTAGGCAAACAGAATATTCCAATCTGCATAAAAAATATTATATTAATTTTCAATAATGTCATATATATGCAGCGCATACCATTGAATTTCAGCACATAGCTACTAGTTTATTACAGTTCTTGTTAAACAAGAGTTAGGTAGTGACTGATACCAGCAATTGACAGTTGTTGTATTAGTAGAATTTACCAGGTCAACTGTATCAGGAGTAGCACAGAGATAATTACGATACTCCTCCAATGGTCTATTATTATTTTCAAGATAAGCAGGAGACACAAGAAAATAATTCCAGCAAGGCACATGACCCATCTTACTTTTAGTAGGTGAAGTTCTCATTGCAGTAAATTAAATTAATTCAGGTAATAAAAAAATAAAGAATGGGATAGTATCTACCGAAAATTTGGGGCACTGGTAAATGTGCAAATAGGTGACAGGTGGAGGCGAAGAATCAGAGTTGACATGCTTGAAATATGACATGTTTGGGTTCAGACCCAGTTCCTCTGCCCTCATTTTTTCTACACCAAAAATATATTTAGCAACAAAAATAATAACATTAACGAAAATCAGATAACAGTAGTACAAAATTGGCAGAAATCAAATTTCCCATCAAGAAATGTTATCTGAAAAGCATTAAATATCTTCTCAACTGTTCAGTTAGTAAGATAGTATACTATGTAAGCTTGCACTAAAGTAAGTTAATGCAAATAAAAGAACGAACCAGTACTCTGTAGATCAACATTCTATAATTAAATTCTGTTTTACTTAGAACAAAAAAGCTTGATAAAAAACAAAAAATGAACCCTGATGGCATGACATCCAAACTCCAAGAGAAAAACAACTATATTTTAGTGTGAAGCTGGAGCAAAGACCAACCCCCCCACCCGCCCCCCCCCCCCCCCCCCAACACACACACAAAATGCCGAAAAGAAACAGCTAATTTTCTATTACCGTACAAAAATAACTTACTCCACATTCCATCTATTCAAAGATTTCACTGCCCCAACTTTTGGTGCTACAAGTTGGAAAATCCTCTCCACTAAAATATTAATGTGAAAGAGAAGTTGCGACAACTCATGGCACCGGAACTCGACATCTCAATATAATAAATTATACTAACAACTTTGAAACATGCTAAATTTTGTAAGGTAGCATGATGAGAAGCTTAATCACTAACTATCGGAATCTATAAAAAGACTTGAACTACCAGCCTGAATATATATAGCCCTATGCCACTGCGGCTACGTCACTGATCAAAATCAAAATCTCAAACATGATCAAATGAAAAACCAAAGTTTTGTGTATCTCACCAGTAAATATTATTGTATAAAGGAAATTTATTGAAAGAAGCAAAGACATGAGATAGATAAAATAACCAAAATATTACTTGATAACAAATTAACATCTGATAGATAATTCTTAATATATAAGGAGGGTTCAATTTTTAAGTTTTTCAAGCATACCACATCATTATTTTTCTCCACCATTGATTTTGTTTAAATCTTTTTATCTACTTAAATTTAAGGGTTCATATAAAATAATTTTTCTCTCCTCATTTAAAGTAATGTGTGTAATATACTCAAAGTAAAACTTAACTCTTAAAATGTTCTAACTTTTTCATATGATCCTTTATAGATTATTTGTGTTTAATTATATTATTCATTATTATAATAATAATTATTATTATAATTATCATTATTATTTAGCATTTAAAAACATTGTAGCTAAATTTTCTTTAATGTGAAATTTAATTAAATATATTTTAAATTTTAAATTGCTAATTATTTATTTGAGCACTATATTGTCGGAGCGAAACCTGAATTATAGCACTAATTATGTTATAATGTGCGCTATGGTTCATATAGACCTTGGTGAACACCACACACGAATTAACACCAGTGATAAAATCCGAAGATTAAGATATAATAGTACATGATAATCATGGGTGGATCCATGTGAGGCAGGGGGGAGTTGCCCCCCTAAATTCTGAAAAATAGCGCTTTTAGATAATGTTTCGGCAATTTGCCCCTCCCCCTAAATTGTCTGATTATTTTTATTGAGAACAAATATTTAATATCGTGCATAATGAAATAATTATGGAAAGATGTCAAAATATAAAATTCTGTAGAGGAAAACTTTTTTCATCAACTTAATTATTTATTACTTTGATCTTTATTTTGTTGTTATTTTTAATATATAAAATTTTATTATTTAAATTGTTTTTTATTAGGTAAGAATATATATTAAATTATTAATTTTTTATTTGGTATCCGATTAATTAATGGGTTTGAACCCGATAAGCTATTACAATCCGATAATTGTCTCCCAACCAAAATCCTGCATCCGCCCCTCCGCCCCTGATGATAATTATATAAATTTCAACATAAACATTCCACAGATCTTACTTTAAGACCTTGTTAAGCTATGAAAAGTGAGAGAAAAAATTAGCACGTGCGTGTTTCAACTAGACTGATATTATAATTCACAGTGAGCATTGAGTCAGAAGTACTTGAAATACTAGAGAACAGAATATATATACTGATTGAAACCGAGAACGTGATGATGTCTAAGTATTGCCAAACAAGAAACAATTTTTGATACAGAGACTCGGACATGGTATGATGCAATACGAGACAGACATATTCATCTTGTATTCATATTGCACATAATTGCACGCAACCAAACGACTGGCGCTGTAGGACTGATAGCAAGTATGACACGAACGCATACACAGCTACATGATCGCTGAGCGCATATCAAAAACTAGTTGAAACCAAAATACCATTTGCTGTAAATTCAAAATTCTGAGATAAATTTAGAATTACCGAGGTCAGAAGAAAGACGCCTGACATCCTCCGGGTTCGGCACGATGCCAGGTCCGCACTCCGCAAAGACCGCCTTGCACACATCATACAAGCCTTGCACTGTAAAGGCAGCCTTCTTGGTCCTCCTCCTATTCCTCCTGCTTCTGTTCATCGAAGAACTTTCAAACCTCATAAATGGAGGAGGAGAAACCTTGGATTTAGGGAAGAATCCGTAAACCCAGGAGGAATCGGTACGGAAACAGAGCAAAAGTGGAG
Organism: Schoenoplectus triqueter; assembly: GCA_964058805.1. Classification (NCBI taxonomy): domain Eukaryota; kingdom Viridiplantae; phylum Streptophyta; class Magnoliopsida; order Poales; family Cyperaceae; genus Schoenoplectus; species Schoenoplectus triqueter. Next base: position 15,488 of record CAXKVV010001768.1, read on the forward strand.
GTTTGGGGCTATCTGGTTCAAACAGAGGTCTCTATTAGTGGTTTTGTTGCACGAGCCATAGAATTGGAGGAATAAATATCGGAGGGATAGGGAAGTAGATTTAGAGTGCGATGGAGATCGGAGATTAAATCGGGAGCGAATAATGAGAAAAGGAAAGGAAATAAGAGAAAAGGGCGAGAATGCCAGAGGGTTATTCTCGTGACTTATGAGGCGGTATATCATTTGTCTGGGTGGAAATGCAAAATCAGAGGCCATGAGAGAGAATGGGGAGGAACGAAAAAACTAGCTTTCCTGTGGGCTGCCTATTCTATTTTACAAATACTGCCTCTGGGTTTCTGGTTTCTAAAACATTCTATACACCGTATACCTCTTCCCCTTTTCTCTTTTGACCGTTTTGTATGTTCTCTGGAAATTATATTGCAAAATTTAATTCGTGCATCTGGTTATCAACGTCATATGACATCATACCATCATATTCGTTTATAAATATAACATAATTACCACCGTCATTTTATTTCCTAATAATGATGATTTATTACTTAAAACCTAGATCAAAAATTATTGGAAAGGGATCACTTGATAATGGTTATGTTGATAATTTTGACAATGGATTTTTAAATAAATATGAAAAAAAACTTATAGATAAGCTCTTTTACTTATAGATTGATGATGATTCAAATTTCATCAAGTTTCATTATTGTTTGATATTCCATCAAATACCGTTAAATTAAAATCATTGTAAAATATATAATATTTTGATGATTTTTGATGGACTAGCAAATAATAATGAAATTGCATGAAATTTTAATTACCATCAATTTATGAGTAGAAAAAAATAACTATAAAGTTTTTTATTTTTAAGATTTTTTTCATATTTATTTGAAGATCTATTTTCAAGATTGTCAAGATAACCCATTGTCAAAGGGATCCCTTCCCAAAAGTATTTATATCTATTGCATTTTGGTCAAATAACACTAAAAACATACTTTCACATCTCTAAATTTTTTATTTATACTTCCCGATAAATTTTATTTTAGAGTTTTATAAGTATTTATTTTTTTAATTTTCAAAATGATGTACAAATATTTAATACCTTATTATTATTATTTTTTTATAAAAGCAGATAACTATCTGTCCGTTTCCATTTATTTTCAGAAATAACATCACAAGAGTTAGTAGCAAGACAAACAAAGCCTACAAATATAACATCTAAAAGTTCCGAACTATCATAACTACCTATACCAGCCAAAATAACAGATCAAAACACCCAACATATCAACAGGTAAAACATAGTATCAAAATATAACAAGATGATGCAAATAACAGAGTTTAGGTATCTATGGATCTATGGAGTCAAACGCTGTATCCCTTAAACCTCCGGCAAATTCAGAATCACTTCATCAGAACGATACAGCGACTCCAAATCAGTAGTTAAACATGTATATAAAGAAAATTGAAATAGAACATGAAAGTAAAAAAGAACAGAAATTAGTAATCACATCCTCATTAAAAACCACAGAATTTCATAATTTCCAAACCTGTCATCCATATTTACATAATAACGATTGTGCAAATACATGATCATTAGAAGATAATTGTAAAGTATACTCCCACATTTCTGAGAAAGAACCAACAAGAAAATAGTCCCCGAGTGTTAAATCTATTAAAATTATGCCAAAATCAAAAACTAAACTGACAATGTAAAAATATGTGATCAAAATATTCCAAACTGGTACAAAAAATACAAGAGGTAGAACTAGACCACCCACGACGTAATAAAACATCCTTCGTTAATATCTTCCCTTGAAGAGCTAACCAACTGAAAAGTTTTATCGTAAGTGGATTTTTCAATTTCCAAACTGAACCAATCATCAAAATCTTGATTCCATGAAAGTTTAAAAACAAATACATTGAATATATCGTACAAATACCAGTACACAGTAACCCCCAAACAACTGTATCCAGTTTTGTTGTGTCCAACTGAAAAGTTGACAAAAATGTCAATAAATCATCATTTTCCTTCCTAAGTTCCAAACTGGCCCCCTAGTTAAAAGAAATTTTATGTTACCATCATTCCAGACTTGGCCTTTGTAAACAAAACAGAAAACTATACTGAAAGTGCTGAATTATTATATCAATTATCAAGCCAAAATAATGTATCTTGCTCATTTTTAACTATCTTCTTCATACACAAATGTATATAAGAAATTAACCTACAAACATGTTTCCAAAAGAAAGACATTTTACCACAAACTCTACCTTTATATTTAATCTAAATAACCAATCACAGCCCAGAATATTCAGTATGAAAATAATTTCAAATCCATTTAGAAAAAAGAGCAACATTCATCTTATCCAAATTCAAAACCCTCATACCCCCTTGTTCCTTATGTAAACAAACAACTCCCCAACTAACTAAAATATATTTTTTAGTATGATCCATCTCCACCCTAGCCCACAAAAAATTCCTTCTCAATCTATCAATTTTAACTAACACCCATTTTGGAATACGATAAATGGACAAAAAATATAAAGATAAAGAGGAAAGAACAGAATTTAACATAACCAATCTACCACTCATAGATAAAAATTTATCTTTCCAAGAATCTAATCTACATTGAAAAGTATTTATCAATGTTAACCAAGCCTCTTTATTTAGTTTTTTTAATGTAACCAAACTCTCAAATATTTGATATGATTGTAATATATTACAATAAAAATTAGCATCAGCAGATGATATATTTAAAGGAATTAATTCAGTCTTTGAGAAATTAATTTGCAACCCAAAAATTCTTTGAAAAACATAAAATATCCATTTAATTTTCTCAACCATAACCTTATTTGCTTGAAGGGAAATAATAGTATCATCAACATATTACAAATTAACTATTGAAAAACCATTAGATAAAATAGGGCCTAAACATTTAATGATTGCCTTTAATAGCTTATTGAATAAATTTATTAAGACCCTCACCCGCCAAGATAAATAATTAAGGAGATAGAGGATCACCTTACCTAACCCTTCTACGACGCTCAAAAAAATTACTAGATACCCCATTAATAATCACATTAACACTTCCTCTCCATAATATCTTTATAATCTAAGTAATCCATTTCTCAGAAAAACCCCTTTGTCGAAAATAAGAAATTAAATAATTCCAGTTAACATAATCAAAAGCCTTTTGAAAATTCACCTTAAGTAAAATACCAGTTTCTTTAGACAAATGAACAGAATGTAAAATTTTATGAGCCAAAATCACCCCTTTCAAAATAAAATGATCCTTTAAAAAAGCTAATTGTGCGGGACCTATAATTTTAAAAAAAATATATGTTGAAGATGTATAGCTAATACCTTTATAAAAATCTTATAACTATAATTTAAAAGGTTAATAGGATGATATTCAGTAACTAGACTAGCATTCTTAACCATAAGTATTAAACAAACTGAAGCTCTATTCAATTTAGAAATATCCAAGGTGCCCTTTGTTTACCCCTGAAAATTCAGGGAATTAAAAAGCAACTTGGGACAAAAGATTCAAAAATTCAAGGAGTAATTTTAAAATCCCGAAGAGGCTTAATTCAAGTCCAGAAGCACCAAGAAAAAAGAAGAATTCAGTGAAATACTCAAAAATCAAAATTCTTAAGAAAAGAATTAAATGCCGAAGGTCTACAAATTCAAATCGAAAACCTCTTCGAAACCCAAAATCTCAAAACTCAAATTTTATGGTAAAATCAAATTCTCCATAAAATTCTGAGAATTTTCATATATTACTTGATATTTTTAGAGTTACAGAAGTCAAAGAAATTCCAAATTATCGATTAATATAATGAAAAATTAATTAATCAAGCGTTAAAAATTAATTGATGCTTGACCAAGGGGCAAAATGGTAAACAAAAATTACCATAAATTTTTTTATATTTCAAGGAATATTTGAGCAAATTTTGGTGCAATTTGGACAAAGGGATCTTTGAGAAACAATTTAAAAGCAAAGGAGAAATAAGAAAAATCAGCAAATGGAGGGTTTCAATTAAAAATCAAAATGGAGAGGGGCCAAATTCGAAAATGTTCATGCTACAGTCCCGTGCTACAGTAACCCCGAGTTCTTCACTGTTTCAAAACCGTAAATGGAGCTTATGGTCCCGTGCGACGAAAACCCACATATTATATACCGTTGGAAAGAGCACGGAGAGGAGGACATAATGAGATAAAGAACTTGTAAAATGGTTGAGCGGTTTGGGAGAAAACTGAAGGGAAAGTTTCCGATCCAAAAATGAAATTGAGCAATCCGAGTCATAATTGATCAAATTGACACTTCAAACACCTTCTCCATAGTCACAAGAGATTGTTTGAGGGCTTGGTTGAATTTCATAAGCTTTAAATTGGTGAGATCACGAACTCGCAAATCGGGTCAAAAACCGAGTTGGTCAAACTCTATACCAGAGCATTCTATTGATTGAATAAACATTATAAATCAATTCTTGGGATCAATTAGATGCTAATCAAGCTTTGAAACATAAGAAATGGTGTAGAAATGAAGGAGAACGACTATGTGGCTTGAAATCGGGTTTGAAGGCAAAAACGGGTCTCGGGTGCGTAATTGTGATCCGGTAAGGTCCAAAATGCAGGAAGGGAGTGGCAAGAACGTGTTTGAACCTCTACAACCTTCTAGAAATCCCTAGAATCATCTGGTGACCAAGTGGTGGTTAGGGAGGGCAAATTTGTAAATTTTCAGCAAACATAACAAACTCCACTTGTGCCCCACTTGTCATCTCAGCTGTTAGAGCACATTTAAAACACTTAGAACTGGTTTAATACACCACAAAACGTTTAGAAGAGTATGAGAAGATGAATGAAGGGAGTTGGTGCATAAATTGGTCAAAGAAAAGTCAAACCGATCTCATACACCCATCTACCACCCCCTAGGCCTATATAAACCCCTCTCCTCCTTCAAATACAAGAGACACAACCCATCCCAAGCTGAATGCTAATCCAAAACGCTGCCAAAACCAATTGAAACTCAAATTAGATACAAAATAAGATTTAATTTTTGAGTTGAGAACAAAATCAAGCCCAAAGATACAAGATTCAATCAAATCATCTTCTACTCAAGCTACAAATTAGATCTAGGTATCCATATATCATGTAAATATAGATATCAAGAGTGTATTAGAGCTTGTAATTTTGATTCGTGCAATAAAGATGAAATTTTTCATGTGCAATATCGATCTTTCTTCTTCTTCTTGATGTTCTTATGTTGTAATTCGATCTTTTTCATTTTTTTTCTTTTTTCTTTTGGCTCAAATCTGCATGCAAACATCATTGAATGTTAGATTGAAGCTAAATAATGCATTTAAACCGTTTAAGATCAATGAATCCCTTATAAATGCAAAATCAACCCTAAAATGGCTGAAAATGCAATAAAAAGAAAAATGGGATCAGATCTACTCCAAATCTTATAAAACATTCAGATCTAGTAGAAATAAGTTATATGAATCTACAGAAACTGATTTTGCATTTTTTTTATTTTTTTATAAAAAGTTACAGCCTTTTTAATTCCGAAAAACAACAAGTTCTGGTAACATCAATTCATCTTTTGCTTTTTTCATTTTCTTTCTTTTATTTTGGCTCAAATCTGTATACAAACATCATTGAATGTTAGATTGAAGCTAAATGATGTATTTAAACCGTTTAAGATCAATGAATCCCTTATAAATGCAAAATCAGCCCTAAAATGGCTGAAAATGCAATAAAAAGAAAAATGAGATGAGATCTACTTCAAATCTTATAAAACTTTCAGATCTTGTAGAAATAAGTCATATGAAACTATAGAAACTAATTTTATATCTTTCTGATTTTTCTGTAAAAAGTTATAGCCTTTTTAGTTCTAAAAATCAGCAAATACTGGTACAGAATTTTTCCTCTTTTGCCCCTGATCTGATTCGAAAATAAAAAATCATATCTCTGCTACTCCAATTTAATTGAAATTTTATAAGCATTTAGATATAGTTATAATTCATCTTTTTGTAAATTTTCATAATTTTTGGAGCTTCGTACGATTTTATATGCATTTATGAATATTCAGCTAGTAGATTATAATAATCTGGTTCATAATAAAATAAAATAACTCTATAAACTCTTGTGTCGGCTGAATTCAGTCATGAGCCCATGGTTTTAAAGAGTTATAAGGCATGTGCCGGCTAGTACAAAGTCATGAGCCCTTGCCTTCACCTAAAATACAAAATAATCTTTATAATTAACAAAGCTCGTCTAAATCTTGTGCCGACTAGTACAAAGTCGTAAACACTTGATTTTGAAGAGTTGTAAGGCTTGTGCCGGCTAGTACAAAGTCGTGAGCTCTTACTATCAAGAGAAATCAATAACTAAAAGAGTTTAAATATGAAGGTTAAACTATTTTCTAAAAATAAAAATATATTTTCAGCTTTTTCTAAATTTTATTTGAAACTCTTTTGCTAAACAGCCTCAAAAGTGCATTAAAATGATTTCAAATAAGAAAGTTTTCAACATAACAAATGTTCATCATAACCTTAGTCATATAATCATTATCTGGTCCGAAATTTTTCTTAAACATATCTTTTGAAAATACCCAAAATACCCTCAGCTGTCCAGTTCAGTCCTTTATCAGAAAATAATTAAAAACACTGTACCGATCCGTCAATGTGATGTATATATATTATTTTATATTCATAAAATACATATCAATAGGAGTTTATATATAAATTTTCATGCAAAAATATATTTTAAATACCTTTCAAATAAGCAAAACAATCTTGATAGCTTCTGATTTTCAAAACCGTCTTCTGCTGGTATTTTGTTAAAAACAGTACTTTTAAGAGCTCAAAATGAAAAATATTCAACATAAAAGTTGTTCGTAACATCCCATTTCATATTTCTTTTAAATAAAATTAGTATGTTATTAACTCGTTTTACTCTAAAAAAACAAAAATAGTATTATCTGCTGAAATCTTCGTAAGTTTTCAGATTTATCCGTTTCTAATATTCCTCCCGAAATAATATTTCAAAGGATTCAAATTAAAAAATATTCAAACTAAAAGTTGTTCATAACATTGTCATTGATATTTTTATCAAATAAAATTAGTATCTTACTAATATATTTTTCTCAAAAAGTCTAAAAAGATCACTATATGATTATGTTTTCTTTACCGATAAAAATCAAAAAAATATTATGGTCCATTCTAAAAAAATATTTTAAAATCATAAATATTTTGATAATAAGTATAAATAAAAATATAATAAAATTTCTTTATAAATAGATCTTAAGAAAATAAATTAAAAATAGTTTCATAATAAATCATTTTAATTAAAGAATAATCATTTCAAGATAAAATATAATAATTAGAATAAAAATCATAATAAAATAAAATAAAAATAATGCATTCATTGAAAATATATAATAAAAAGAAATAACATAAAAAAATAATAAGATAAAAAATTTCTTAATATAAATAAATATAATTTTTATTCATTAAATCAAATTCTAAATTAAATAATTCTAAATAAAAATATACAAAAATACAAAAATAAAAAAAATTAAATATATAATGAATAAAAAATAAAATAAATATAACTCTTATTCAAAATCAAATAAAAATTAAATAAAAATGAATTAAATAAATAAATACATAAATAAAAAGTAAAAGACTTTATGATTTTTATTTTTACCAATTAAAAATAAATTCAATTTTAAAACTAAATCAACATTCACCTAAAATAAAGATCAAAATAAAAAAATAAGAAGTAACTCTCAATTTCAAAATTAAATAAATTTAAATATCAATAAATAAATAAAATATTAGTAAAAATAATAAAAAAAACTAAAAGATTTTTTTTCTTCTTATCAAATAAAAAAATTCAATTTAGAATTAAACCAACCTTAATCTAAAATAAAAATAAATCTTAATATTCAAGACTAAATAAATTTAAATAAGATAAGTTCAAATAATAAATAAATAAATTATTTTATCAATAAAAAATAATAAGTCAATTCACAAGGTGTAAACTACCTTGAAAACTCCATATATTTCATGCCCTTACTCACAGTGACCGCTTAAAATTGCTTAACTATTTTGTTTATTTTCTCTTTCTTAATCAGAGGTTCCTCGGGTTCAAAGCCCAGGGTAATTAACAATGGGGGCTTGCGCCCATTGGAATCTTAAAGACCCCACAATCTCTAAAACCTTTAAATGTGCATTCCAAATTTGTATAAATATGACCCAATGCACACTTAGAGGGATCTCCGTGTCCTTCTTCCGCAATTCATCGTCCAGTTTCTTTTTCAGGGCGGTGAGAGGCGCGAAAAAGGGTCGCACACCCTTATAAAAATCCTCAAAAAGTAAGATTAAATCATATTTAATTAAATCCCAAAAACACTGATAAAACCTAATTGAAAACTCATATGGCTCAGCAGCCTTATCTGGAGTCATACTAAAAATGGCTGCATGTATTTCTTCTTCAGTAAATAATGCTGGAAGAAATGAATTATCCTCCATACTAATTTTCTCATACTCATCCCATGTCTCTAGAGAAAATACCCCCCAAGTAACACCCCCTTTTCCAAATAAATCTTTATAAAATTGAACAACATAAGATTGAATTTGTGAAAAATCATTAACTTCCTGACCATCAATTATCATATGACTAATCAAATTTGCAGAAGCCACTCTATGAAAAAAAATTTGTATTAGCATCACCAAATTTAATCCATTTATCCTTAAACCTTTGAGTCCATTTAATTATTTCAGAATTGTATAGCTGAAAGAGTTCCTTTTTAATATTAAAAAGCTCGTCCCACTCAGTACAAATCAAATCTCTTTGATCTTGAAGAAATTCTAACTGTTGAATTTTAGATTCTAAACATGTTTTTTGACCCTGAACCAGCCATTTAATATTAAGACGTCCTTCATTTTACTTCTAAGATGCCCTAATTTAAATTGCCACCAAAGCACCATATCAATCCCCAAATGCACCTCATGCCACCAATTAACAACTAACTCTTTAAAACCATCTATTTCAACCAATAATTTTCAAATTTAAAATGAAAATGACATTTAAAATCAATAATATCAGTATATAAAATCAGAGGAGCATGATAAAAAAAAACTCTAGATAAATAGTAAGAAGAAACTGAAGAATAATGTGATTCCCAACCAGACATTAAGAAAACCAGATGTTACGAATAATGTCATTTTTTTAATACCTTATTATTATTTTTAGAAATATTTTTTTAAAAAAATTTAAAATAAATACGTAGAAAACTCTAAGAATAAAAAAGTTGTACCCCAGATTTTTTTATATAAAAAATTTAATGAGCATTATAAATTAAAATTTTAATTATAAAGTATACCGAAATATAAATGTTTTCATATTAATTTATCTCAATGCATAATAGTCTATCTCAGCATTGAGCATTGATATATTGGTTATAATTTATAATTGAAAAATTAGGATTAAGAAAATGTTATTTCCCAATTCATTGCAAAATTTTGTCTGTTGCGCTTTGGAGCTAAGTGTACGCTGCTTATTTGTATAATAAAATGATCATGTCGTACGCGGATAATTTTTTTTAATTCTACATGGATAATATTTTATTAAGTTAAAAATGTATAATGCAAGTGGGGGGGCAGGTATCTAATCTGAGCTCATCAGTGAACTTGTTGTTCTTTACCTTCCAAGGGAAGGAGAGAGAGACGCTGTTAGAACTTCAAAATAACGTGGCATGTTTTATTCTAAAAATAATGGATAAGTTTAAGCTTTGAGTATGACTGTGACACAAACATATGTTACGTTGGGCCAGAATAACAGCCATCACATTTTTCACGAGCTCATCTCCCCCACAGGTTGTATGGATTTTACTTTGAATCCAACGGTTTCCAACCAGATTAATTCAAACAAGCAAACTATATCTCTCCCTGCTCATTCCTTTTTTTTTTAAAGAAAAAAATGAACTTTCTATTATACATGATCTCAACACACATGACATTTAGAGATTTTACAACTGGAAGTTCATTAAAAAGATATTAGATTGACAACCTTGACATCAAATTAGTTCATTTTTCCTTTTGGACGGAGAATAATTGACAATACTAAACTCCACAATATTTGTTTAAACAAATTATAAAATAGAAAAAACTTTAAACATATGTTTATAATTTATTTATCAAATTTAATTATTATTTGGTATTCTATAAAAATCTTTAAAACCGTAAACAGTCCAAATTTGATAGTCTTCGATGAAAAATGAGTAATCTCTCGTATATGTTATAGTTTAAAATGTTATTGTTAATATTAAAAATAATTAAAAATATATTATTTTAGATTTTTTATATTTCAATATTTAATATAAAATATATCAAAAAAATCAAAGTGTATAAATGTAATATTTTAATTTAAAATGTTTATATTATTGCATGTGACTCTGATATCAGTTTTTTGATATTTCAATATATATATGTATATATCAGAGCCGCGTGCAGTAATACCAATTATATTGTAGCTTTGTCTAGATTAAGTAATTTTGAATATATCATATTAAATTGAACACTATGTTATATTTATGATACACTAATCGCATTATTACAATATTTCATATAAATTTTCATGTGGACATAATTTTATGGTTAGAATTTCTTAACAATATTCTAATTTGACACTTTGATAATGGTTTTCCAATGTTAAATATTAAAATTACTACGCAAATTTGACAATCTAAGGATATAATTTTGAAGGTTGGGACCAAGTGTTAATGTTGAGATTTAGGACTCAATCATTTGATGATTGATAGATCATTTGTCCTTTGAGTATTTTATTATTTATAGATCATTCATGTTGATGATTTGAAATTGCACAACTCCATATTTGTGAAATAATAATAAACATTTTAAACGTTCTTAATCAAGATAATTAGTTAGAAATGCTAATTATATTATCATAAATAAAATGATGATTAAGTAATGCAAACTATATAACAAAGAGTTACCAATAAAAACACATAAATACATGTTGCAGGTCAAGGAATTGAACGTGATCTAAAATGGAACATTATATAGAATATGTTTGTGCCATTAGTATTCCATTAAAATACGTTTCATAAAACGCATGAAATGAATATTTTTTTTCCCTACATAAGAAATATGTACGTTATGGTGCTTCACGAAACATAAAAACTCACATGTTTCGTATTCATATCTTATATTTGAAAGTTCAAACAGCCGATCTAAATTATTGAACATAATTTTCATATTAAAATATCTTTAGAGACCATATTTTATATATTTTTTAAATGTTTGCTATTTTTTAGATGGATACAAAATCACTAGTTTTGAATGGTGCAGAAATTGTTAGATCAACAAACTTATATCTATTTAAAAAATAATAAATAATTTCAATAATATATATATATATATATATTGATATCTAATTTTTAATATGAAGATCATGTTCAACGATTTGGATCGGTCGTTTGAACTTTCAAATTTGAGATACGAACGCGAAACATAAAAAATTTTGTACTTCGCGAATCACCATAATCCCACTCTATTTACTTTGCATATATTTCAATGTTGTTAGAATAGAATTGCTATTTCGATGAATTAATTTGCCAAACAAATTTTAGACTAAGTAGAAGAGTGCAGAAGAGTACTAATCCGGTATACCAAGTTATAGGTGGTATACCGGATTAGCTCTCGTCGAAATAGCGATTATTGTTTGATTATGTTGTATTATATTATTATAATATGATTATGATTTATTAGTATAATATTATTATATTATATTATGATTTATTATTGTATTAATATTATGATTATTTTTTTATCATCACTGTTAGTATTATAATAATATTTATTTTATTATTATATATTATTATTATATTATAATAATATAATTTTAGTATTATATTATTATATTATGAATATTATTATTTTTCTAAATATTAACAAAATTTAAAAAGTTGGGTCAAATGTTCCTTTCATGTTACCTATAATTGTCAAAATATTAACAAAATTTAATTTATTTTTTCCCTTCACCCTGAGAATTGAAAGTCTGGAGTTTTGAAATACGTAACAAATGGCTATACAGATTATATATTTGGTATGTATGACTTATGCAGAGGGAACATATTTATCAAGAATATTTTTTTTTGGCAAAAGGTATCTGATGATTCTGAAAATTATAGTGTACAAATTGTTGGACTATAGTACTTCACATAGTACTAGTCTACTGGAGAACAATACTCTGAACTCAATTTTCAAAAATTAAACAGTTCGTTTACTCAATCAATTTTACATATTGAATTCTTATGAGGTCATACTTAAGTTCTTATTTCGAAAAAAAATATTGAATGTGAAAAAATAAGATCAAAATTAATAAATTATCACTTCACTAATTAAAGTGAAGAAATGAAAATAAGAAAATTTCTGATTGATTTTTTTGTCCTGGAGTTTTAAATACAGTCTTTTGCCATTATTTTTTCAATTTTAATTTTTAAATACGATTTGATATTATTATTTGAAAGATTCATACTTGGACGGGTAGGGATGCAAACGGATCGGATACGGACGGATAATAGCAAAATCGTATTCATGTCCATTATTATTTTTTGGATACGGATACGAATACGGGTCGGATAATAAATGAATACAGATACGGATCGGATATTATCAGATATGGAATGCGGATACTTATATAATTCGAATAGCTAAACAAAATAATTTATCATAAAAAATAATAACTTTGACATATCATGATTCTATCATAAAATTTAAGAATATTTCTTATATATAATATTCGTGTAAAACAAATCCTCTTAAAAACTATAATAAAATATTATTGGTACTGGGCCAATAAAATTTTATTTGGCGGCATCACACTGTTTAATATAGTCAATATAATATTCGTATTATTTATGGGTCATGTTCATTAATATTTAATGTTTAATATAGTCAATATAATATTTATATTATTTATGAGCCATATTCATTAATATTTAATTTTGTATTTGATTAATACTTGGGTCATCTATTTATATTTCAAAGTCACGGATATCTAAAATTTTGAAACTTCCGGATCCGGATAATTATCCGTATCCGCATCCATACTTTGTTTCAAATTTCATACCGTATTCATATCCGTATCCGTAAAAAAAAATATCCATATCCGAAAATATTCGAATCCGAATATCTATATCCGTTAAAATCCGAATTCGAATCTGAATATTTTTGAATAATATCTAATCCGGTTGTAAGCCTATGGACGGGGCATAATTACACGAGTCAATGAGTTATGATGAGTGGGACAACTTGGTTTTATGTTCGCCTACCAATAAATGAAGTACTGACAATGAGCCGATCTACCAGATTCCAGACACGTCGTAATTATTTGCTGGCACTTTGATCGCCTCTCATTCTCATTAAGTATTTTGCTTACATTTCTATCGTCCATAAGATCATAACTACAAATACCGTGGAAGAAAGTTTGAAAGAAAACGGATCATACATGCATTAATCTCGCAGAGACCAGGGGTTGTACTAGGGGTGTCAATTTTTGATCTCACTCGATAGGTTATCCCGATCCGATATGATCTGAAAATAAATGGGTTGGATATGGATTTTTTTTTATCTGAATCGGATCGGGTCGGGTTCGGGTTGACCCAATTAATTATATTTTTTAAAGTAATTTTATGATTTAGTATTAATTAAAACTTAAATATATACTAATTATACACTAATTAAGATTAATTATAAATTAATTAATATTTTATTGCTTAAATTTATATAAAAATAATTAATAAATATTAATTATTTTACACAGGTCGGGTCGGGTCGACCTGTGACCCAACGGATCAGGTATGAATTAAGATTTTTTTTATCTGAATTTAATCGGAAAGGGTTCGGATCAGATAAAATAATAATAAAATAATATGACCCGACCCGACCAGACTATTGACACCCGTAGGTTGTACCATACCCGTGATGTTTTTGGTTTCACGGACATATGTCTACTAGGTTTGTCCTGATTATGTAATGGTTAAAATTAACTAAAATTAATTAATTATTTTTTGAGAGAATATAAACCATTAGATATATTAAGATTTTTTATGACGTGATAGATTATAATGAAAATATTAAAGCCTTTGATAAATTTATAATATACCCGCTAATTAAAAATTATATAATTAATCGTATATCTTTCCTAAAAGATTTTATTTTGCTGAAGAATTTATTAAATTTAAAATTTAATTATATATTTTTTAGAAAAGTTATGATTACTGCATAAAAGTAATTGATTAATTATATTTGCTTCTTACTTTATTTGTTATCATTTATTATCATATTCTGTAATGAAATATTATAACATTTTTAGATATTGTTATAGAAAAATTACAATATAGAAATCATCCATAGCAAAGCAAGGACAATATACTAGTAGGTAAATTATGGACTAATTATTTCAATTGAATTCTATATCCAAAAAGAGGATTATTTTTTCAAAAATTTTAGCTATGTCAAATCATCCATGTTTTTCATCATTGATTTAATTTCTCTCCCATCATTTATCCTAATTAAATGGCCCATATTTTTTTTCTTTCTTTATTTGAAGAGATGATATGATATCTCCAAGGTTCAATTAAAAATACTAACAACTCTTTGTAATCTTCTTAATAAATTATTATATAGCTAATTATAATATTTATCATTAAATATTTTTTTAGCATTTTATAAAAAAAATTGTTTTAAATTTTTTTAATAAAAAAATCACATAAAATTATTTTAAATATCTGATAATTTATATATTCTATATTTTTTGTTGCAAAACCCGATTAACAACTCTAGTAAAAAAATGATATATGATTGAAATATAAGTTTATTATCAAAAACAAAATAAAGCAGGTATTAGTAGATTAACTCCATGATGAGAACCAACTGTAAACCTTGGAGAAATATATAATTTTCATTTTTGTGTTTATTATTATAAAAATCTATTAACTAGCGCAGTAACTCGGATTTATTCTGACTAAATATAGTTCTCAAATAAATAATTAGCAATAAAAACTTAAAATATATTTAATAAAATTTTACATTAAAAAAATTTAGACACAATATTTTTAAATGCTAAGTAATAAGAGTTATACTAATTATTATGATAATAAATAATATAACTAAACACATAATAATCTGTAAATGATCATATAAAAAATTAGATCTTAAGAGTTAATTTTACCTTAAGTATATTATACACATTATTTCAAATGAGAAGAAAGAAACTATTTTATATGAATCCTTGGATTTAAGAAGATTAAAAAATTTAAATCGATGGTGGAGAAAAATGATGATGTAGCAAGTTTGAAAAATTCGAAACCTAAACTCTTTTATGTAGTAAGAATTAAGAATTTGTTGTGACAACTAATTTTTGTTAAGAAATAAATAGCAATTCTTTTGAAATGAAAATGGACCTGGTGACAAGGTCTATATAGTGTATTCCAAAGTCAGAACATTTCCATGATTTTGGATATAAATGAATATTTTAGTATCAAGTAATATTCGTAATTGCTTTATGAATAGAAAAGTCATATTTGTCTTTTTATGCTTCAACGAAAATTTTATTTTTCTTCATATCTGGATGTTGATGCATAACAAAATTCGAATACAGTTACCAGTACACATAAATAATCAAAAAGTACACATATTTTTAAAGGAAAAATGCAATAGAAATTAAATGTTTTCTATTTGTTTTCACCATGATCTTCGAAATCTCCAATTTATAGTAGAGTCACCTCTTCATTTTTATCTTTAAATTTCTTTAAGTAAATAATTATTTGTTAATTAGTAAAGTTCGATTGTTTTAAATATAAATTGACATAAATGTACATGAAATAATTGAATTTTGATAATTAATGATTGTATTTTCTTTTTCTCATTTAAAAGAAACATAAAGTGTTAATTGTTCTACGGATCAAAATTTGCATAAGATATCAAGTCGAGATTAACAATTATGATTTATCAAAAATTTAATAACCATAAAAAATTAGCCTTAACAAGAATCCCTCTAAATATAATTAACAAATAAGATGAAAACAATTGAGTAGACAGCAAATGAGGAAACAACTCTCTCTCATATATATAGAGTGAGGTTATGGTGCTTCGCGAAATATAAAATTATTCATGTTTTGTGTTCGTATCTAAAACTTTAAAGTCTAAATAGCCTATCCAAATTGTTGAACATGATTTTCATATTGAAATATATTTGGATATCAAGTTTTATATATTTTTTAAATTTTTGCTACTTTTTATATGGTGAAAAATCACTAGTATTGGATGATACAGAAATTATTAGATCAATAAATTTATATCCATCTAAAAAACAGCAAAATATTTTTAAAAAATATAAAATTTGATCTCTAAAGATTTTTCAATATGAGGATCATATTCAATAGTTTGGATCGGCCGTTCAGACTTTTAAATTTGAGATACGGATGAGAAGCACATGAGGTTTTATACTTTGTGAAGTACTATAACCTCAGTCTCTCTCTCTCTCTATATATATATAGAGAGAGAGAGAGAGAGAGTTATGCTACGGTTAGTCGTAAATTATAAAATATATTTGTATACTTCATGTTGTATCTCTCATTTTCAAATTCAAAAATTATTATTATCGAAAATCATAAGCTCAATGTGTTTTTCACCCATAAAAAAATAGCGTTCAAAAATATAAAATTTAATCTCCAAGCATATTTTAATATGAAGAACACTAATTAGTTGGTACCATCACTGTGTATATATATAGAGATGTGTTATGCTGCTTTGCAAAGCAAAAAAACCTATATTACTTTGGGGTGAGATTTAATATCATGAAATCTCAAATGATTAATCTAAGTTGCCCAATAATTTTTTCATGTCAAAATCTTGTAGGATATTAAATTTCATGATTTTTTGAGCTTTCTAGCTATTTTTCAAATTATTTTTAAAATCATTCTTGTTTAACATAAGAAAATAACCTATTTCAGGTAGGGGTGTCAATTATCGATCCGACCCAATCCGACATGACTCGAAAATAAATGGGTCAGGTACGGATTTAATTTTTTTGACCCAAATCGGATCGGGTCGGGTTTGGGTCAACCCGACCCGACCTGATTAATTATGATTTAGTACTAATTAAAGCTTAAATCTATACTAATTAAGATTAATTATAAATTAATGAATATTTAATTGCTTAAAATTATATAAAAATATTTAATAAATATTTAATTATTTTACAGGGGTCGGGTCGATCCGTGACCCGATCGAGTCAGGTATGGGTTAAGATTTTTTGACCCGAATTTAATCGGATCGGGTCAAAGATAATAATAAAATAATATAACCCGACCCGACCCGACTCATTGACACCCCTAATTATAGGGCTGATTTTAAAAATAATTTAAGAAATATCTAGAAAGCTCAAAAAAATCATAAAATTTAATATCCCATTAGATTTTGACATGAAGAAATTATTGAGCAACTTAGATTGATCATTTGAGACCTCAAAATATTAAATCTCACCCCAAAGTAATATGAGTTTTTTTCTTTGTAAAGCACCATAACACATCTGTGTGTGTGTGTGTGTGTATAGTGAGGTTATAGTGCTTCGTGAAACATAAAACCTTCCGTGCTTCGTGTTCGTATCTCAAATTTGAAAGTTCAAACGACCGATCCAAATGTTGAACATGACCTTCATATTGAAATATATTTTGAGATTAAATTTTATACTCTTTT
>CAXKVV010001770.1:0-24848 GCA_964058805.1 Schoenoplectus triqueter
AAGACGATCGTGGTTTTGTATTGACAGGAGGCGTTTTGAGAATTGTTTCTTGTTGTGTGTGCAGCATTAACTAACGTCAGTGTTAGCGGCTCAAGTAGTAGTAGCTCGGCTGATAGGAAAGGACAACGCTTGTGTTCATACAGTTTCCTTCTCTAAAAGGATTAGATTAAAGATTAGATTAATGGAACTAGTGCAGGAAAGGTCCCTTCTGATCAAACTGTCTAAGAGGACCATCTCGATTACCAGTATACGGTATACTAACTGAATTTGAAACTTCTTTTTAATTTTCTTTTTTTCCAGAATTGCAGCTAATCAACCATGCATCATTCTCCAAAAAAATATACCTTCTTAATTGTAATCTGATAATTGTAAACAAACGTATGTAATTTAGTTAGTATTGGACAAGATTTGATCAGTTTCAAGTTTGTTCTTGGATGATTTTATTTTATATATTTTTTATTTTCATCATCATCGATCTTCTTACTGATCGATTAAAAAAAATACGTTGCACGTGTTACAAGTATTTCCAATCATTTAATTTTTTTTAAGTAATCATTCGTGAAAACTTTGTTTGATTAGTCATCAAAAATCGTGTAACAAAAGTACAAAACCGTTGAACTCTTGAAATCATTTAATACATTAATATTAATGAGTTATAAATTTTATCAAATTAATTTAATATTTATTCTAAAATGATAATGAACCTTATAATTCAATTTCGGAACTACTTTAACAGCTAAAATAATATAAACCCTTCTTAATCTAAATTTGAATCTACACGTCCCAACTTTAGCATGAATTTTCATGTGTCTGTGATATTAATGTATCAAGATTCATGGGTATTTGATACGATCCGATCCAAAATGATTCAAAAATAAATAAATTAAATATGAATCAAGATTTTTTTGACATGCCACGTTCTAACTTTTAGCATTTTTTTATGCGAGTATGTGATATTAATGTATCAATATTTTTCAAAACTTAACCCAACTCGAAATGATTCGAGAATAAATGAAACAGATATGGGTTAAGATTTTCTTTTGATCTGTTACGAATTGAGTTGGGTACGAGTCAATCTAACCCGTTTAATTATATTTTTATGGATTTATTTTGTCAATAAAGCTAATCAAAACTTATATATACTAATTAAGATTAATTATATATTAACTTACTTTAAAATATATAAAAATATTAATACATAATTAGTTTATTCGGATCGAATTGACTCGGTTTGACCCGTGACCTATTTGGATCGGATCGGAATAGGTCAATAAAAGTAATAAATTAATGATGACCCAACCCCAATGAAACCCTAGTATGTGAGTGAGCATAGCTCAAAAGGGTTCGGCCCTTGAATCCGACCCGACTGGCTCGCTGAAAGATCTGGCCCTCTCACACTTATAAGGATCAGATTTGATAAGGGTCAAGCCCAACCCCAAAAAATGAACCAATTTCCAATGCAACTCATTCAAACTTGACCTGACCTTAGCAAATACTTGTATTTTAATTGTATGTAAAAAAATCTTAAAAAATAGAAATTAAAAATAAAATAAAACACAAAAAAATCTAATTTGTTTGACATTTGTAGTGATAAATTTTTTTAATATTTTAATATTAAATGTTATATTTTAGCTATATTTACAAAGTTAGAAAAAATAATTAAAAATGATAAAAGTCTTTTCAAACCTGATTTTTATGGCTCAGATGGCTTAACAAGGATCCAATACTGGGCTCCCCAAAAAGTTAGATCATTTGAATATTATCATGGGCTACCCCTAAAAATTAGATCTTTTGAATATTATCCTTGTTAAATTTAGCCCTTTCATAGATCCATTAGACCTGACTTTTGAAAAAGTCGACTCGAACTTTAAAGACGATGATTATATGTGAGCAACGTGCATCTAAACTACTAACTAAATTTTCAATCATATTCACATTGAAATAGATTTTTTTTTCCTTTTGCCTCCTTTTCCTCTACTCTTTTATGTGGAATACAGTTTTTGTTATCACTTCACTAAAACGGACTCAGACTGTACACACATCTGGAGTGTAATGTAATTAGGGATGTAAAAATCCAGAAGTAATGCAATCAGGGATGCAAACGGATAGGATATGATCCGATTTTATTTGCAATTCAAATCTAGATAATAATAGAAATTATCTGATTCGTATTCATATATGAAAATATCTATATTTATATTTATATTCAAAAATTATAATGGATAAGGATGTAGGTTGGCTATTGTATATTCGTATCTGTACATTTAGGGAGTGTTTGGCACTCAATGGAATAGCAAAATGTTGGAATAGAATAGCTATTCCGACGAATTAATTTGCCAAACGAATTTTAGACAAAGTAGAAGAGTGCAGAATAGTGTTAATCCGGTATACCAACTTATAGGTGGAATATCAGATTAGCTCTCGTCGGAATAACGATTATTGTTTGATTATATTATATTATGGTTATGATTATGATTTAGTATTATTATATTATTATATTATATTTATAATTATAATTTATTAATATATTAATATTATGATTATTATTTATTATTATTATCATTATATTATTATTATTAAATTATTATTATCATTATTATTATTATATTACCATTAGTATTATTATTATAAATATAATTTTAATATTATATCATTATATTATGAATATAAATATAATTATTTTATTATTATATTATTATAATCAAGATTATTTATTATTATATTATTATATTATGATGATTATGATTATGATTATTATTACTTACTGTTATTTTATTATGTTGTATTATATTATTATATGTTGATTATAGTGATGATTAATTTATTATTATATTATTATAATTATAATTATTTATAATTATTTTTATGATTATGATTATATTTTTATTATCATATTATTATTATTATGATTATGGTTATATTATTATGATTATGACTATAATTATTATTATCATGATTATGATTATGATTATTATATTATGATTATATTATTAAAATAATGATTACTTATTATTATATTATTATTATAATTATGATTGTAATTATAATTTTTTAGTATTATATTACTATATTATGATTATGTTTATATTTTTATTATATTACTATTATAATATTATTTATTATGATTATTTTATTATGTTATATTATATTATTATATGTTGATTATATGTATGATTAATTTATTATTATATTATTATAATTATAATTATTTATAATTATTTTTATAATTATGATTATATTTTTATTATTATATTATTATGATTAGGATTATGATTATATTATTATGATTGTGACTATAATTATTATTATCATGATTATGATTATGATTATTATATTTTGTTTATATTATTAAAATTATATTTACTTATCATTATTATATTATTATAATTATGATTGTAATTATAATTTTTTATTATTATATTACTATATTATGATTATGTTTATATTTTTATTATATTACTATTATTATATTATTATTTATTATGATTATTTTTTATTACTTTATTATTTTTTTATCTTACTATTATGATTATTATTTTATTATTATTATTATTATTATCATCACCATTATTAGTATCATAATTATTCATAATTTAACTGTTCTGTGTAACGACTGTCAAACGATATTTTCGCTCTTCCGAATAGTCAATAATACCACTCTCCCAAAAAAAAAAACTATTCTACCACTCTTCCAAATCTATTCCTTGATTTGCCAAACGGACCCTTAGCTATTATATTTATTCATATCTAATATTATTTGAAGGTACATGTATCCGATATTATTTGATTTTATTCAAATTTATATCTTGAAAAATCATTATATATTTTTCTATTAGATTTGTAGTGTACATTATAGATAAAATTAATTTTACATCTAATTTATGCTCACGTAACATATTTTTATATAATTTATTAATGCTTTTGAACTACTAATATAATAATACTTATAATTAATATGTAATTTTAAGAATCAATGATTCTATCAAAAATAATATTATATAATTATTTTTTTTAATATTATATAATATTTTATTTAATATCTAAAATATATTCATATTTATTTGATATCTGACCGTATTTAAATATCCATTGAATATTCAATATTATTTTTATCTGAGTCTATCTATATTCAGATCCATGTTCAAAAAATTATAATGAATACTAATATCATAATACTATTATCTGTTAGTATCGGGATCGTTTACACCTGTAAATGTAACATCTTATTACAATATTATAACTCTCATTTAAAATAAATCAGTCTCTAAGACAAGTATGGAAAGAGAATGTACATATCGTTGATGTGACCGAAGTTTTATTTTGTCTTCTGTACTCCCTTTTGCCTACATAGGTTCACCCGCAAAACTAAAACCACTTTAAATGAATAATTGAAGTATGATTTAAAGGTAAGATAAGAAGCAAAACTGAAAAACTCAAACCACTTATTTTCACGATATTTTTTTCAAAGTGAAAACTGTTATGCATAAAATGTGAAGGGCAATTTTTTGTATAATTGATTAAAAAATATTTAATACAAATTGGCAAATCTGGAAAACAACGAAAGTTAATTGACCAACAATATACACGCAATTTTGCCACTGATGCGAAGAATACTTACTGGAGAAGAGACAACACATCATGCTTGAAAATTCATAATGAAAATTTATGAAATATGTTGATGTCACC
Source organism: Schoenoplectus triqueter (assembly GCA_964058805.1). Lineage (NCBI taxonomy): Eukaryota > Viridiplantae > Streptophyta > Magnoliopsida > Poales > Cyperaceae > Schoenoplectus > Schoenoplectus triqueter. The sequence goes on from CAXKVV010001770.1 coordinate 4,687, forward strand.
TGTTATTTTAGTATTGCCTCCAAATTTTCCCTTCATCATTTCTCTAGGATTAGGAATTTAGGATTCAAATTAAATATAATCATAGCTAAAAATTGCAATACGTAGTATTTTATTTTTACATATCGGGGACATCCGTCCCATTCTTATCAACATGTTATATCATTTCAATTATTTCTATAAATTTCAAATTGGTGTCGAGCCCAATATATAAATGTGGGAAGGACGTGCAATTTGATTGGCAAAAACCAGCTCAGAAGTCGAAACACTTTTTAACCGAAACATTAATTAAGTGGGGGTGTAAAATTGGGATTTTATAGTTCGAAAGGAAAAAAAAAAAGGATTTTACACACCCCAAAACGATGAGAGGGGACGATGATCCTCATATGTCGCCAAACAATGTGCTCAAGGCGTTTCAACTTGTAATCTTGTACCAGATCTTCATATTTGGTTTGAACCTTATGTTCAGCAGCTTGTTCTTTCTTTTTCAAGTTTTTTTTTCTAGTTTTTATGTAACAAGGTAAAAGATATCCAATCAAATTGAATGGACTTCTTTTCGTGGGCTCTGTTTTAAATTTAGGCTTAATAGTGGGCTAAGTTATATTTTTTATTACAGGTGACAGTCGGCAGGATGGAATCAAAATTTTAGTATAATGGGCTGAGATATGAATTTACGTTTTTAAAGTATTAAGATTGATAAATTGAGGGTTAATACATCATATGAAATAAAAATACATAATAAATTTTAATTTTGATATATAATTTTCGTAAAATTAGGGGAGCCGGATCCTCCAACCCCCTGTTTCGGATAATGTTAGTTTGACCTTTTAGAGGAAGTCGGGTCAGAACAGTATTTGGCAGGATCAGATCAACTTATATGCTGATTTTTTTAGATCTTAAATTGATTGGATTGTAGATCATTTAATCTCGAAAGTCAGATCAGATCAGATTCGAATCATATTGGTTCAGTTTGACTTTCTTTTAAAAAAATTGGATCAGATGATGTTCAGATACGAATAGATCAGATAAATTGTTGAGTCGGATGAGTTTCTCCCACCTCTAATTTTGATTGAGCATTTCATTATCGCTACAGCAGCCTATGATTTAATGAAGAGAACAATAACGCTAACAACTCATTAATATGGCAAAATTAATGTAGATGTCAGTTTTTGCTCTCTTTTTTGTGAAAAGATTAATGGAAAATGGTTCAAATTGGAACTTTTGAACAATATATTGGATTGAATAATATACTGGTAAAAATGAGAGCGAAGGATTCAACACCTTTCATGAGAATTAAGGATACGTACTGCACATGCATTTGTTGTAGATCCACTCCAATTTTTACACTTTAATTTGTGTTTGAATCGCTTGCAATTTTGTACCTTTTCATCATATACATTATTAAAGATCATGAAATCAACTGGATTTTAGAAGAAAAATACTGAAAAAGAACCATATGAACTGAAAATACAAGAAAATTAGTTTTAATGTATCTCTCTCATCCAAACACTCTTTATCCGACTTCTTGAAAGCTTGGCGTTGACAGAAGCTGCCAAAAACTCTCTCTGAGGATTAAAGAGCAATCAGGTATTAGATATTACGAAGATGTTTTTTTCCATTGAATCCTAAATTAATGGGAGTTGATATGTATAAATATCATATATAACACCATCAATACATATTGTATTATCCAGATTAAATAAAGTTATTAATCATGTTAATAACTTTATTATGCAATTTATTTTGTATAATAATTTTATTATTAAATATTAATGAGTCATTATTCAGATTAATAGTACTTAAGTTGAATAATAAAATTACTGTAAAATTACTGTCAGTTGCATAATAAAGTCATTAATATAAATAATTATAATAATAATAATAAAGTTGGTATAGATGATGGTATCAATGAAGTATCTCTGTAATAACGTTCATCCTTAGTAAACATGCAAAAAAGTATTCTATATAACCTTTTAAAAACATTGAAAAAAATACTGGAGTCGCTTAAAATGGAAAGAGAGAGTCATCTGATTCAAAAGAAGCTTAAAAATATATAAAAGAAATAAGAAAATTGTGCCAAAGCTACTATGAAATTATCTCCTTTTGATCTCCCAAACTACATAATCCCTTCCATGAGCAACTATCTTGCTATTATGAGGAACATGATTGCCAACATGGTATCTTGGCCCAATCTTCATGATGATTTTTTCGTCAATAGATGCAACATATATATCGGCCTCAGCAACACTAGCCGGGTGAATCCTGTTTCGCCTTCTAATCATTGCCAGGTTGCGGATCTCATCCCTCAGACCCCAATCAAAGTAGTGATCATATATAAAACTATAAAAGATAGAAGTTAATTCTGAACCATAAAATGTCAATATATGAGTTTTCAATACTGGTTTGAAACAGGTATGGGTTCTGGAGCAGAGGGGCTGTTTAGTAGGATGGTACCAGTATTAGAATTGGTATCAACTACAAGGGTTTTGAGGCTTCAGGGTCATATCAATTTTCCTTGTTAGTTTGAATGAGGCATAGAATTCGAACGTTACGCCTTATCAAAGGCTTTGACTGGTAGTCAATCAAGTAGATGAAAAAAAAGACTCCAAAGGCCGAAGGCTCAATTGTTTGGCTGAAAAGATTCCCAGTTTTGGACAAAGAGTAGTCGGGAAGATGTTTACTTTCTTACCCAGTCAAGCAAGCTGAATCACCCTAGCATCGGAATAGTGAACTAAAATTGATGTAATGTATTCTTGTTAAAAAAAATTCTTTTTCTTTTATTTCATACTTTCAGCATGATACAAGCCTCCCAATTCTCAATTAGTACTACCCATTAGGCTTCCATCTTTTCTTCTTCTTGCATCCTTTATCATGCTTCATGTTTCACTAATTAAGGTTGGTTGTGCATAGGATGCAAGAGACTATTACAATTTCATTGGGAAAAAGGACCGTCAGCAACAAATAAATCAATAGACCAGGCTTAGTTCTTGACTCTGTTTTTGTTCAATTTATTCTCGGATAAATTCAAATAACTGTGAACATGTGCAGTCGTGCAGACCAAACGTTGAATAGGGTTTTCCAATTGTTATTAATCAACAATAGTTTAGTAATCATGGACATCGATCTCATGTAGGTTGATTAAACAATCATGGCAATTATATGTACAATGGAGGATTATAGTTATTAGTTAAGTTCTGGTATGATGTTCACATATTAAAGGGTTCAGCCATTGCATTGTGAACTGGTGGTATAATTTAGTGATGAAAAATCCAAAAAAAAATATATATATATATATTCATCATAAAACTTACTGTGCAAGGGATCTCTGGATGTGTGAGAACATATGCATAACCTTGGATGACCTTGTCAGCAGGAAAAGTCCACAGATTCTGTGTCGAACCTCTAAGCGATATTTGACAAACGGGATAAACTGTTTCCGCAATTCAAGTTGGAGCATCCTTTTATCTATTTGAATTGAAGTTAGCTATCTTAAGTAGAAAGTAGCTGCCTCAACTGTTCATTAATTGCTACAAATTTGGCCAGATATGATGAGATTTGGCGGTGCAATTTCCAACCGCACCTAAACAACATCCTACAATCATATATACTTAGCCAGATGGTTGCAATTGGACAAAGAGGATAGAGATTTTTCTTGGACATTCAACCGATCAGTCATGCCAGAGACGTAGGTGATGATGTATATACATAACGAACAAAGTTGTTTTTCTCTTCTGGGATTTAGACTGACCCAACTGCTACAGTTGAACCGCCTACTGTGGTTGGATTTTACAGATAAGACTGTCACATTGGCATGCTACTGTCATAGTTATCATACACTGCATTTACTAGATAAGATCATGTCAAATTCTTACCGGAGCTGACAGTATTTATAGTTGAATGCGTAGGTTTAGAAACCTTGATACAGTAGTACAGAGAGTATGATGGAATTTATAACTGTGGTCGATCAGAACACAGTAATACAATGAATCTAATTCGGCAAGCAAATCTAATATAGTTGGTGGGGGCATGTCACTTATTTTGTTAAAAATGATAATGCTTTCTTTAGCTGTAATATACGTCTGGTAAATAAACTGACACCTAATTTCAAATAAGATCAGTGATAAATTATGTTATGTTTTGTACTAGAACACTATAGTTTTTGCTGGTAGAGAAACTAAGTATACTGCTCATATTTGCGCCCCCCCCCCCCCCCCCCCATTTCCTCATCTGACAAATGACATGACGCATGGGCTAACAGGGTAAGGGGCCCTTTTGTCAGTGATTGTGGCGGAGATAGGGGGCGTTGACCCTGGCACAGAATATTTTTCCTTTAGGAAACAAATGCATTGCTGTGGGTCATAACAAAATAGAGAGAGAATTAACTCATCCTGCCAGTACAGCCCATGGACCACATAGATCAATACATTGTATAACATTCCGAGTAATAGTCCGGCCCATATTTTAGGCTAAGCCCACTAGGATCGGTTCATCAGTTGTTACACCGAGCCAGACTATCACGCTCATCAGGTGCAACAAAGTAAAATTATAATGGCATTGAGCCTAAACAAAAAGGAAAAGGCCCAGATTTAAACAACACAGCAGTAGACCAATCAGGGGTACCTTTGCATCTCAATCTTAAAAATTAATTACAATTTCATAAAATGATCCCACAAGTTAAGAAGATTTCGTGGCTAAAATCAATAGAGAATGATTGCCTTCTGCAAAGATATTGATCATTAGCAATGAATCGTGCATAGATTACATCCGTTCCAGAGAAAGATAACTTAATTTGAACAGCATTACAAGAGTATTTGTATGATGTTTATATTCATTCAATAACCATAATTAGCTGTTTCAGAGCTTGGAAGGCTTGGGGAAAATATCAGGCGTGAATTTTTGTGCAGCACTAATACTTCCTTTGATCTTCATAGCACCTCTGTATTTCAACACAAATAGAACATGAAACAAGTATATATATTAACGCTTCTTTCAGGTACCATGAAAAGAAAAACAAAACTGGTTCTCAAACCTCCTTTTTCCCTTTCATTTATTTTTGGTTTCGTATTTTAAGCTCAACTGGAACTTGATTTTTTCTTCCACAAAAGAACAAACAGAAGTTCTATTATTGGCTATTCCTAGTTTTCTTATATGCATGATACCATAATAAGAATCACCGAGACAGGTAATGACAGGATCTAAAGTAGCATGTGCATGTTAAGAGTTTAGTACAATTATTTTTCCGTTCAAAGTGGTTTTCTTGTGTAATACTATATGCTGCCAGTACTGGTACAAAGTATCCCCTCACAAGCAACATCTCAAATAACTGATATGATACAAATATTAATTGACAACTACAAGTCTATAATGATTGGTAAGAGATAAGAATTTGAAGAGACGCTCAAATTACCTGATGAAAGCAATTTGCGGATTCATCTTCCCAGAGGATATCGAGAGGAAATTGTCATCAGTAAATGAAAACGTTGCATCTGGTTTCCCATCATACGGTCCTGAAACAAGCAATATTTCAACAAAAAATTGAAGAATATGGTTGGGATAAGTGAAATTGAATCAAGAGAGATAATGTAAAAGGAATAATCATATTCCTATTTCATCGTTTCTTGGACATGGAACCCTCAATTTTCAGTCTAGGTCAAATACCCAACATTACCAGGCCAATTCCATCATGAGGTAAGCTCGAAGAAATGAACTTGACACAAATTACACATATTTTGGACAATAACGACAATAAAGGGGAACTAATCGAAAACCTTTAGAGACTTTGCCCTCTTTAAGATCAACCACGAAGATCTCCTCGTTGAATCCAATTTTCTGTTCATAACAAATTGAAACAAACAGAGTTGAATATCAGATACTAGATCTCGACAAATTTTCCTCAAAAAACATCACTCCAAAGGGAGAGAAGGAAAACGAAGAGACCTTAGGAGCGATGTTGAGCTGGTACACGAGGCCGACTTTCTCCTTTAATTGCTTCCCGGCGTCGGTTTCGAGGTGTTTTTTCATCTGCTCCAATAGAGCCGCCGATTTCAAGGAGCTCTCCATTTCTCTCTATTTTTTGGATTTTTTTTCTTCTTCTTTTTCCTTGGTGGTTTGTGTTATTAATGAACGGTGGCTTGGGCATGCGAGCTGTTCTATTTAATCCTCCATTGATTGAAGGAAGGTTAGTGAAGTTGGGAAACGGTTGTGGGAGGGAAACTGTGGTGTCAGTATTTTTGACTGATCCCGGTGCACCAGCAGGAACAATTCGGGAATTAGTTTTTAATCTTTTTTCTGGTTTCTTTTTGTTGGAAAAAAACGAAGTTATTTGTCTAATTTAACAATTCTATTGATGTCAAAAACTTAAATAATGCTTAACTATTTATAATATATGATCAGAATGAATTGAACTCCAATCCATATGACTATAGAACTACATTCAATTGACTCAAATCTGTAACAACTCGCAAGTTGTAGACCACATTCTACCACATGCAGATGAGATTAAGAAAATGGACAAATAAAAAATAGAAAGCACTGCAATTCGGTTACATAATTATTACGTGTGACGTAACAGAACCCCCAATACTATTCAGTCATAGCAGAAAAGGAAAAAAAAAAGGAAAATCAGATATAACAATAAGATGTTTAGACTGATGAGTTGTTAAATTGTTGGACAAAAAAGTTGGCAAATGAAGTCGACTAACTATACCTCAAATTTATAATTTGTATCTCAACTGAAAAAAACATTAACCTCCATTGACCTCGTTCCTGAATATAAAAATTGATGACCGCCCTACGAGCGATAGCCAAGTCTTAACATTTTAGATTATAAGTCTTAATACTCCAGACATAAAGTCTTAATAGGTAATATACGATGTGATATTTTTAACTAAAAAAACTGTTGACCAAATTCAAGAAGATGAAAAATGACCAACATTTTTTCTTAATACTTTAGACACAACGTCTGACTACCTACTACCCGAAGTTATTAAGTCTTAAAACTTAAGTTTACAAATCTTAATATTTATGAACCAACACTTAATATCCATTACATGAAATGATATTTTAAACTTTAAATTTTAATTATCGAGCCCATCAAGATTGGGCAAGTCCACCAGAATTTTGAATTCATATTAGAGCAGTCATCAGAATTTCTGAAAGTATATATATATATATATATATATATATATATATATATATATATATATAAAATTCTCAAACTCTTATAACTAAATGTTCTTTCTATGTCAAGGGCTTGACCCCTATTGTTGCTTGGTTTTTTGTTGTCTTGATCCTTACTTGTTACCTTGTTGCTCGATTTTCTGTTGGTGTTTTGATTTTGTTGTTGTTTCTGAAGGCTATCTCTATTTTTTGGGCTTATGAATAGTAACTAATTTGGGTTGTGACTATTTAGACCTAAGCTTAATAATTAGGAATGAAATGGTAAATAAAGGATTTGGTCCAACCCAAATACTATTGGCTTAAAAGAATAATTAAAAATTATTATTGGGCCAACGAATGAAATTTAAATTAACTTATAACTTAATTAGGATTAGGAGTAATTAAATAAGATCCAATAATTAAAAGTCCCAAGACAATAAATTTGACTAATTAAAATGTGCTTAATTAATTGACGCCACCCCGAAAGGTTGGTGGCGTCATGGACTAATACGTAAACTTTAAGAAATGAGAAATGATTACATGATCTGCCTCAAATTTAAAATATCGAACAAATATAATGGTATCGAGACAGCATCTGATCTCGTGCATTAAAACACTAACACGTTAATATAAAAATAACATTTTCTTTAAATTAATTTAATTTCTTTTCTTTTTATTTTTCTTTTTCTCTTATTTATTTAAATTATTTTCTAACTTTTAAAAACATAATAGTAATATATATAATAATTATATACTAAAATATATATTAATAAATTGCTCTATTTTTAAATTAAATGATATTATTATACTTAACATTTTCTTTGATTTGTCGATTTGCAAAACAATCTTGAATTTTATAATTTGTCTTGTTTGAGTTTTGTACATGGATTAACATGCAAATGGATTAGTGCACAAGAACCAAGACTAATGGGAAATAAGAGCTTGATCAAGACTGCATTAGGCTTAGGTTTAGTTAGACTCAATCTGGGTTGAATTGGTCAAGATAAATTGAGCTTAAACAATAGAGAAAAATACTTCTGCACAGTGAATCGTTATAATGATTCAGTAATCGTTATAACGGTTCATCTCAATACTCAACAATATTCTAAGGCAGAAAAATATGCATAAGAACCAGAGTGTATCATTATGTAATGATTCTATAATCGTTACAACGATTCATGAAACGTATAACGATTTGATGAATCGCTATAACATTTCAACTCAATTGATCCAACGACTATTCTTTCTAAACCGTTATAACGATTCTCAAACAGTTATAACGGTTTAAGCCGAAAAATAATTTCTTCAGTTGTTTCAGAAGATCTATTTTAAAAGAATCATCACTCCATAGAGCTTATTAGCCATATTCAAAGAGAGAGAAAAATCAAGATATTAATACACTCAATTAGCCAAATCTTTGTTCAAGCTTGATCTAACTTCTCTTTATTCTCCTAACTTGATCCTCCATGATCTTCTTCTCAACTTCTTCTTGAGCTATAGTGCTCAACCATTTTGAGCTGTAGTGCTCACTTTTTGAGTGTGTTGTCACTCACGTTTTTTGAGTGTGTTGTCACTCGTGTTACCGATAGGCTTGACAATCCATTTTTGTGTAAGGGACTAAGTTCTATAAGTGTAAAAACTATTTTTAATATATCGGTTCAACATCAATTGTTGGAGGTTGAGGGTCCCGGAGACGTAGGCATTGTTAAAGCCGAACTCCGTTACATCTTGTGCTCTTGATTGATACTTTTCTTTTCTTTTCTCACATTTCTTTGATTGCTATATTCTTGTGAAAATTGAATTAATTTAAATTATATTTCGTTGCCATTACACTTGAACACTAAGCCCCAAATCGGTATATACATTTCTACCGTAGGTTATTTACATTCTTGCACTATTTTGACCTTTAATACCACCATCCTAGGGCTATCAGATATAATATAATATATATATTAATTAATTTCTCTAATTTTAATTTAAAAAGAATATTATAATAACACATTATATATAATATAATGGGGGTTGATTAATTTCTTTGAATCTGTAATTCCAATTATTTCGATTCTTTTGTAATTGTAAATTGTAACTGTAAATGGAATCAAAATTAATAAAATAAATTATTGATTTGTTTTGTGCCGGTGTGATTATTTATTTTTTGATTCCTTTGTTATCACCGAGTTACATCATTAAGTGTTGTGAAATGAAATCTAACGTGAAACATAGTAACAACAATGGACAATTAAAAGATGGAAACTATAATCAGAACTCAAACAAATTTAAAAAGGACTGACAATAAACACTCCATGTAATTAATTGAGCTCATAAGAAATATATAAAAATGATTAACATAGCAAACACCATAAATAAATAAATAGAAACTCATTAATTAGATTTTCCGATAACCTATAAATATAACAGAAATGCTGTCAAAATTTTTAAGAAAAAAAGACAATAAAATTCAAACGGGCGTTAACTTAAAACGTCATTAAAATTAATTATTAGTTGTGAAATAAATCACGTTAAAATTAACAGACACGTAATTTAAATTAATAATAGGTGATATAGTCGACTCGAATCCACTCACAGAGCTCGAGACCGATCCCAACCTCACATACGCAGATGTCAATTCCGAGATGGGCGTGCTACCTCCGAAGTAGAGTGACTCCGTGATCCTCACCAGCATTCTTAGGTACATATTCTTGGGATTTTTTTTTTCTTTCTTCAGAGTTAGGAACCCAAACCAAAAATAAAAATATTTTTAAATAAATCTGAACTGCGGTAATTTCTGACCAAATTTGAACTGTCATATACATTCGGTAAATCGAACAACATTTTTGGGGCTAACCCGTATTCATATGTCATGTCATGTCATATTGCATGTAAACAGAATAGGAGTAGGACTTAGAAAATAGTCCCGAAATAGGATCAGATAGAATTAAATAATTAAAGTTATAGATTATAATTAATAGGAGAATATTATTATCATCACTATTTATTAATTAAGTTAGATAGTTAATCATGCATTAAATGCATAAGAGTGCTGAGAGGCGGGACGGGCGATCTCAGTCTGAGGTTGTCTTATATAACCAGATCGTTGCGGTTACGTACAGTAACCCATAGGCCTGTGGGACCCATTGGTCTGTATATACACTGCACATATTTGCTTGTCGGTTATCCACTGACCCCGTCATTTGGCGGGTTCGGCCGCGCCGGAGTGTTTTTCTTTGATCAATATTTTATTATTATTATTCTGAATATGATTTGATTTTTAATCCAAATTTGAGTGATTAGGATATCATGTCTTTCAGTGTTTAGTGTGGGCGGCCATATTTAAGTCTGGATTCTACTCTATTTTATTATTTTATTTAGCCGACTTATTTAGGATCCTAATATGTTCGAAAGACTTTCTCTTTTGGCCCCTGATTGGTACAGAGAAAGTCGGATGCAATCATCTGGCCCTAGTGGGTACAGTGTAGGCTCTCATTTATTATATATTATGTTTTGTTATTTTACGAGATGCGGTCCTCTGATCCTTGGTTACAGTGTAGGCTCTCATTTGTATTTTGTTTTGTCAATTCATGGGTAGTTATCTCCTTTGTGATATAGCAACTGAAAGCATAACTTCTTAATCTCTTTTGTCTTATTATATTACTATTATTCTGTGAGATGGATCATCAAATTCAGAATATCGAGTACGTGCTTTTAGCCGTTACTCTCCTTGTGGCATTATCGCCCCAGGAGGCCGAATTTTCCCAGAGTATTCAAGGCATTGGCGCCCGCTTACTCGAAAATCCTAAGTTTGTAAGTTGGGCCTGAATACGTGCCCGTTTAGGTAAGTCAAAAATCCAGGGCCCGATCACATGCTCGCTTGTGGATAGACTGATGATCTGTAACTGGATTATATATATATACGGGTGCTCCATTCTCATACTATATATATAAATATATATATATATATACATATACATATATTATAATATTATCCATAGATTTTATATTATGAGTTTCCTTATCATTGCATGTCATCGCATAACAACGGACTTTACACAGAGATGCATTAAATTATTAATTAAATTATAAATAAATAATTACTGCATTTAGAAAGTCAGTATCAGTATTTGGGTCCAGTTTAGGAAAGAATATCAAATCTTAAGGCTGGATCTAAATCTATACTGAATAATTTTTAAATTACTCATATTTCCATGGTGGTTGTGGAATCCAGGTACACTGGTGCGGAATTTATTTTGATGAGAGGGTGCTAAGTGCAGTCCTGTGTGGTGATAGAGATGCTTCATCGCATCCTCATTTGAGAGATTTTGCTGTCCATTCCGATGGAGCTAGCCCTACCGATGTCGGCATTATATTCTTATTTGTTTACTTTGAACTGTATATTATTTTGTATTATTCTTATTATTATTTTATTTATTTTGTGATTGATTTTATTATCGTCATTTAGGGGCTCTTCTCCACCTTCAAATTTTTCTGATGAAAGAAAAATGAAAAAAAGAATTAAACTTACAAAAGAAATTTTGACATATAACTTCAAATCTATATAGCTACTCAATCAAGTATTAAACATATACATTAAACTCTATATACATAAAATAAGAAGAAGAAAAGACAGTCAATTGCAATTCAGTAAATTAATTCTTAACTTGCATGAAAAATTTGTCCTACCTTATGATATTCCAAAAATAATCCCCGCTTCACTCTCTTAATATTTTCAAACATTTTGCACATTATAATTTCCCAGATTGTGGGGATCAATCTCGAGTCTTCAAAGAGAGCATTCCTACTCTAAAACCCATGTCTCTGGATCAAGCTAAATTACAGCACAATTTCATTTCCCATGAGTCCATAAGCTGTTGTTTCTGTCTCTTACTGTAGGAATTGATATCTCATCCAACCATTGTCAATTAGAGAAGTAAAGTACTCGGGCCTCAGGATTAGAGATTATTATACCACTTTGGTACCGACTGATTAATACCAACATCTATAACTGTACCAATTTTAAAGTGTGGTTTTCATGTTTTCAAATCTAAAATATTTAAGGCAAATTACTCCTCAATAACCATTAAAAAAAGTAACATGAAATTGTTACATGTAATTGGCATATAGCATTCTTATCATTCTTACTTTTTATTATTAACTAAATTATAGTTGTATTACACAATTACATTGATAACTGAAACTAGAAAGGTTGATGAAGTTATATTTTTACATATGAACCAATCTGAGAGGGTGAAATAAGTAACAAAGTAACTCTCAATTACCTCAGTTTTTTACCAGAGAGAATAGTAGGTGCCAATTAGTTAAGGTAGTTGACAGTAGACCTGAGTTCCTTATAGGACTCCCACAAATGCTCACTTAATTGGCTTCTCCTTGTTAAATTTAAAAAAAAAAGCTTAATAAAACAGCTTATTTGACTTGGAAAAGAATTGGCGCATCAAAATAAGTCTCTCAAAGAGACTCCTTGCAAAAGCAACCTTTTCAACTCAACTTATTTGACTTGCTGAAAATAAAATATCTAGAGCATATAAAAATTCTGAAAAACAACAATCAAAGGTGCTTGAATATAAGAAAGTAGTACCAGAACTAGATGCAATTTTCTAGTTTAGCTTTTTTGGATGCTCAGCCTAAGAATTATACAAATAAAGGGATTTCAGATTAGTTTTCTTTGGTCTAGTTTGTTCCTACTCAATGGCAGAATCAATATTTTTATAAATGTTAGACATTATTTGTTATTTTTGTCTCTTAGGTAATTATTTCAAATATTTAAATCAAACCCACCTCACTTTTCACCATGGTAGATAGTTATCTCTCATCTCCCATTAAGAACACATGGTGTATATTGACAAGCTAGAGAGGAATCAGCGACTCACATTCCTTCAATTGTGCAGCCTCATCTATAACCAACATCTCAATTGGACTCATTTTTCCATCATGTAGTCATAAGCTGAAGCAACCATGTAGAATAATCGCTTTGCTTTTCCTATGAAATAATTCCTAATTCCAGCTTGTCAGGAAACACAAATTGTAGGTTTCTTCTGAAAGCATCTTTTAAGGTTTAGAGGCAAATGCATATATTATTCTTCAATAGGATTAACTCGGATCCACTATTTCCACTGATATCATAACTTGCATAATTTGACCAATAAATATCGAGCCCTTCAACCTCATTGGATTTCCCAAAAGCCTCTCTCAAATCATTATCAGAGAGGGTCGTAGTGACTTTTTAATTTTATCAAACATATTTTGGATAAGAATAAGGTCATCAAATCTCACCTTCATGAACAAACTACTCGGCAACAATCTCACCTTCATAGCTGGCTTAGCTTCAACCTGCTATGAAGAATGGTAAGTTCGGCTTCAACCTGCTTGTTGGAGGTTTCGTTAGTCCCAAGAGGTGCGCTGAGGCTATTCCACTTGATGCATGGGTCCCTGGGGATGATGTGATTCATGTGTGCAAAGCAGTTCCTGAAGCATATCGAGACCTTGGCAACAGGCAGAAGACAAGAATGATGTGGCTAATAGATGAACTTGTAAGTTTTTTATGTTTATACATTGTTGGCATTGAAATTTTGGGCTATTTGATTGTGACTTTTTATGTTTGGTAAAAAAAATATAGGGCATAGAAGTATTTAGGTCAGATGTGGCAAAAAGAATGTCGGTTGGGGAACTTGAGCGTGCCTCAGAACAAGACCTAATAGACTAGAAATGGGAGAGGAGGGACTAACTTGGAATCCATTCACAAAAGTAACCCGGATCATCTTTCGTGGGTCTTCACATCCCTGTGGGCCGCTTACAAGCCTCCGACATGGTTGAGCTGGCCCGGCTGGCATATCAGTATGGCTCTAGCGAGCTTCGTCTTACTGTGGAACAAAACATCATCATTTCAAATGTTGAAAACTCAAAAATAGAATCCTTTTAAAAGAACCAATACTTGAGAAATTCTCACCAGAACCATCCCTACTGATGAAGAGCTTAGTTGCATGCATAGGAAACCAATTTTGTGGCTAGGCTATAATTGAGACAAAGGCTAGGGCTTTGAAGGTTACAGAGGATGTTGAGAGATTAGTGTCGGTCCCCCAAAATGGTCAGGATGCATTGGACAGGTTGCCCAAATACATGTGGGCAGGTGCAGGTGACCGACATAGGGTTTACGGGGTGCATGGTCAGGGATTCTGAAGGGAAGATGTGTGAAAGGGTTGATATTTTCTTGGGAGGAAAAATCGGGAGTGATTCACATTTGGGAGAAGTGTATAAGAAAGTAGTGTGTTAGAAACTAAGATTTGCGGAATTATAATGGTAAATTGCTATTGAATATTGATTTCTATCTCTTCTACAATGGTAATAAATGCCTTTTTATAGGCAGATGGCTATATTAGTCGTTAGTTACTTTCTTTAAGCTATTGATTACAATCTAATTTATCATCTATGATTATTTTCTAATTGAGCTTAACCGCTAGTTAATTGGCTTGATTATTGGTTGATTGGCAATTATCTCCAACACTCCCCTCAAGTTGGGCTCATATATGTCGATTGATCCCAACTTGATTAAGAGTTTCTGAAATGATCCTTTGTCTAAGGTTTTTGTCAGAATATCTGCCAGTTGATTTTGACTGTTCACAAATGGTGTTTCAATTTGTCCGGATTGAACATTTTCTCTCACAAAGTGACAGTCTACTTCTATGTGTTTTGTTCTTTCATGAAAGACTGAATTTGATGCAATATGTTTTGCTGTTTGATTATCACAATACATTTGCATCGGTTCATTACACTTGATCTTCATGTCTTGCAGTAACTGTTTAATCCAGATCAGCTCACTTGCAGTTGAGGCCATAGCTCGATATTCTGCTTCTACACTCGATCTAGCAACCACGTTCTGTTTCTTGCTTTTCCAAGTCATGAGATTTCCTCCCACGAATGTGCAGTATCCTGTGGTTGACTTACAGTCATAGCTACCAGCCTAATCTGCATTTTGCATGTTACATAGTCTTGTAACATAGATGGTGGTCATGTAGAGCGAGTTGTTCTCCTGAGCTGTACTTCATCTTCAGCTGGTTCAGGCTCAACGTCTCCCCCAGAAGTTAGCTCATCATCTACAGGGTTGCTAGGTGGCAATGTAGGTGTCCTGTCAAGAAATGTTAGTGCAGGAAGTACGAAGCTTGTGAACTCCTGTGCATTTAAATTATATTTTTCTTTAAAGAAAGACTCATGTTCAAAAAATCTTACATCTCTTCAGACATACATTTTTTGTTTACTTGGGTCATAGTATTTATAACCCTTTTGTCTTGAGGAATATCCTAGAAATATAGTCTTGAAAGCATGGTGATCAAGCTTATCTTATCTTTTTTTTTATGAACAAAGTAAGTGCAACCAAACACCCTAAGACGATCAAGGGTGATTTTTCTATTTTCTAAGATTTCTAGAGGACTTTTATTTTTTAGGACCGGAATTGAGAGTCTATTCATGAGATGGACAGCGGTAAGAATGGCTTCTGATCAACAATTTTTTGGAACGTTCATTTGAAAAAGAATAAATCGAGTTATTTCTAAGATATGTCGGTTTTTTCTTTCAGAAATGTCATTTTGTTCAGGAGTATTAATGCATGTAGTTTGGTGTAAGATCATTTTTTGAGTGAAATAGACAAAAAAAATTATTTATATATTCAGTTCCATTATCAAATTGAAAATTTTTTATTTTAGTGTTGTATTGATTTTCAACAAATTTTGAAAATTCGAGAAATTTTTGAAAAACTTCATCTTTTGTAGAAATAAGATAAATTCACGTGGTGCGAGAAAAATCATCATTAAATATGATATAATATCTAAAATTATTATATGAGGGAACAAGTGCGGTCCCCCAAACATCAGAGTGCACAAGTTTAAAAATGTTTAAGGTTTTACTATTGGATGTTAAAAAAGGCAACCTAGTTTGTTTGAAAAAAAATAATAAGTATCACAATCACTATTGTTCAAATTTTTCAAAGGCATTAATTTATGCAACACATTATCAGAAGCGTGCCCTATTCTCCAATGCCATAATTTATTTTCTTCTACATTATTAGCAATAAATGTTTTATTTGGAATATTCAAATAATATAATCCATTATCTAATTTGCCTTCACCAATCATTTTTTGTGTTTTTATGTCTTGAAAAATCACATTTGTTGGTGAAAAAATCACATTGTAATTTAACTCTTTTGTTATTTTGACTTACAGAGAGTAAGTTAGATGTGAATAATGGTAAGTGAAGAACATCAGAGATATTATTTGAGAGAATATTAGCATTTCCTATTTGTTCGATAGCCATTTTGGAACCATTAGCAACAAGAACAGGTGGGCATTTAGTGGCTTGAACTGCATTTGTTAATAATTCTGAACTGTCAGTCATATGATCGGCAACCCAGTGATTGTTTAATTTTGAATTAAGAATTAAGCTATTACCTCTGTAGTTCTCTCTGCAGCTCAAATTTCCAATCAAATGGGCCAAGAGACTATTTAACTCGGCCTCAGGGATGGAATTAAGCTTGGCCTGTTTCTTCTCATTACTCGACATTGAGGCAGTAGCAGCCTGACTCCTTTGTTTTCTGTCGATAAGATCGCCCCCCTCCCAATATCTCTCCCCTCTGTTCGCCGATTGCCTCCACCGCTTGGGGCGGAGATCGTAAAGGAGGAAGCCGCATCTATCTTTACCGTGGCCGAGTTTTTTGTAGTGCGTGCACGTATCTTCCTCGGCCGTCGAGCTAGGATTTTGATTGGAGCGAAAATTGACAGAGTTGGGCTCAAAGACCGGTAGCGACTGGGCTTGCTGTTCCTCGCCATGTGCCTGTGGGTCCCTCATACCAGAGCTGGGGTCTTCTGATCTGGTCGTGGCTTTTGCTAGCTGGTTTGTGATTTTGGATTTGTTTTTTGTATATACGATGGATGAGAACAGATGTCTCGAGCCCTCTCTTTTTCTTTTTTTTTTATCTGAGTCAGGATTGTCTTCCTGTGGATCTCGCTGGTACCAGCTAGGCTCCCTTTATTTTTGGGTGGCCGAAGGGCTCTTGGGGTGGCCTTGACGGCACTTAGGATCGTTGTGAAGTCGCAGGTTCTCACTGCTCTGATACATGTTAGAAACTAAGATTTGCGGAATTGTAATTGTAAAATTGCTATTGAATATTGATTTATATCTCTTCTACAATGGTAATACATGCCTCTTTATAGGCAGATGGCTATATTAGCTGTTAGTTACTTTCCTTAAGCTATTTATTACAATCTAATTTATCCTCTATGATTATTTCCTAATTGAGCTTAACGGCTAGTTGATTGGCTTGATTATTGGTTGATTGGCAATTATCTCCAACACAGTGCCTTGCAAGGATTTGGTACCAGTGGTCGTTGATATTTTGGTTGAGAAGTTTGGAGCAGTAAGGAGGGTCACAGGGAGGAGGACAATGAAGACGGATCAGCTGCTAATTGATTTATTGTAATAATAAGAAAAATTAAGGGAGTGTTTGGCACTCAATGGAATAGCAAAAAATTAAAATAGAATAGCTATTCCGATGAATTAATTTGTCAAACGAATTTTAGATTAAGTAGAAGAGTGCGAAATAGTGCTAATCCGGTATATCAATTTATAGGTGGAATATCGGATTAGCTCTCGTCGGAATAGCGATTATTGTTTGATTATATTATATTATATTATTATATTATGATTATAATTATGATTTAGTATTATTATATTATTATATTATATTTATGATTATAATTTATTATTATATTAATATTATGATCATTATTTATTATTATTATTATCATTATATTATTATTATTAAATTATTATCATTATTGTTATAATATTATCGTTACCATTAGTATTATTATATTATTTATTATTATTATAAATATAATTTTAATATTATATTATTATATTATGAATATAAATATAATTATTTTATTATTATATTATTATGATCAAGATTATTTATTATTATATTATATTATGATGATTATTATTACTTATTATTATTTTATTATGTTGTATTATATTATTATATATTGATTAGAGTGATGATTAATTTATTATTATATTATTATAATTATAATTATTTATAATTATTTTTATGATTATGATTATATTTTTATTATTATATTATTATAATTATGGTTATGGTTATATTATTATGATTATGACTATAATTATTATTATAATGATTATAATTATGATTTTTATATTATGATTATATTATTAAAATTATGATTATTTATTATTATATTATTATAGTTATGATTGTAATTATAATTTTTTATTATTATATTACTATATTATGATTATGTTTATATTTTTATTATATTATTATTATTGATTATTATTATTATCTTACTATTATGATTATTATTTTACTATTATTATTATTATTATCATCATTATTAGTATCATAATTATTCATATTTTAACTATTCTGAGTAACAACTGTCAAACGATATTTTCGGTCTTCCGAATAGTCAAAAATATCACTCTTCTACCACTCTTCCAAAAAAAATACTATTCTATCATTATTCTAAAATTATCATTCTTTCAAATCTTTTTCTTGATTTGTCAAACGGACCTTAAAAAAATTGAGTTTATTGGTATGGACAAATTGATAGTCTGTTTACCAGTTCGCCATGGTTTGAGTTGGATCATGATAAATAGCAGAAAATCCGGTATTTATCATGATTGATAAATACCGTATTTATCTTTTTTTCATCACCCTTTCATAATTGATCTCACATTTTCTCGTTCATGTAGTTCTGTATAATGCTATTCTGAATTTGCCCTTCTTGAAAATCCGGTCCAAGGTTTTTGTTTTGTGATGCCTTTACTTTGGTTTAGTTTTGCGTACGTCGACAAAAGCTTCTCAAAATTTAAATGAACCCATAAAAATTTAATAATATTATTATCATTTTCATGGCCTTCTATAAAATTTAACAAATAATATTTTGTGTTAAATTAACTTAATCAAAGGAGCAATTATGTTATGGCAAGTTTCATAATCGAAAATTTTCAATGATCACAATTCAAATTCTTTCAAAGTTCTTAATAATATAATTGGTCTTTTTCTAACAAATATTTTAGTGAAGCACAATTCTTTTAGATAAGTTAGTTGATGAAAAAAAGAATTAACTGATTAGTACGCAACAAAACAATATAAGAATAAGGATCTCTTTTCAAATAATTGATTCTGCTGTAATTTTATTTACTATTTTAATCTGAAGTCGGTTCAAATTATTCATCAATCAACAATTGAGTAAACTAGATAAATTGAATCCTAATTTCACATATAGTTAATATAGCTGCGAGGATTATTAATTTGCTATTGACAAGTGTCATGTATAACATTCCGATAGTATAGCATTTTAAAATTCTGTCTTGGTGATACCAAAACTTGAAAACAAGAATAGAAAAGAAAACAATTGTTAATCCTCTGATAATCACTAATCAGAGGCTGAAACTAGATTCGGGCATTTCAGTAATTTCAGATTTAGTTTGCCGAACGAACGCAGAAATATAAATTCCTGGTTCTTGTGCGAACCAAAAGACCAAAACCTAAAGGAGCGATTCCCCTTCAAGTAATAGCCAATGTATCCGGCCTACACTTGCAACATAATAAAAGGACATGATGGCATAACAAATGTAATTCACAAATAATAGACAAAGAAGGGAATGTCCCATAGAACTTATGAAAGGGCACCTATCGACTATTCAACTGCTCCGTGGGTCAGCTGTCCACGTGGCTTGGCTTTGTCCATTGACATCGGTCAGACTCTTAAAAAAAATTAATTTCCAACAGTTGGTTGAATAAAATAACATATTATATATTGAGCTATTTCCATACAAATTCGGCTAAATTAATTAAAAGAAAAATTATAAATTGAACTTAGACTCTAATTAATTTAAATTTTAGTTGAATAAATCATAGTGAAATTAAAATGAGAATCCAACACGAATAATATAAAACGGATTTTCCATAATTTAAA
>CAXKVV010001771.1:0-29424 GCA_964058805.1 Schoenoplectus triqueter
TATATATATATATATATTAAAAATTAATTTGCAGCGGTTGTCAGACACAACCGTTGTAAACTATCATTATAACGATTCAGTAGTCGTTATAACGGTTCATCTCAATACTTAAAAATATTCTAAGGCAGAAACATTCTCAAAGAAACCAGAGTGTATCGTTATGTAACGATTTAGTAATCGTTACAACCATTTGTGAAATGTATAACATTTCTATAATCGTTACAACGGTTCATGAAAACGTATAATGATTTGATAAATCGTTATAACGTTTCAGCTCAGTTGATCCAACGACTATAACGATTCAGGTATTGATCCAACGGCTATAATGATTCGTAAACTGTTATAACGGTTCAGGTCGAAAAATAGTTTGCAGCGGTTTTAACGTAACAACCGCTGTAAATTGATTTTTATTTTGGAAAAGTTCTTTTCCCACGGCATTCAAACCCCTTTCCCGCATTCAAACCCCTTTCTCTCCTTTTCAATAGTATATTTGACTCTGCTTTCTCTCTAAATGTCATCTATCAACATTCAAGTTTTTTTACTTGAGGGGACATCGCTTCAAGAGGGGACTTCGATAAAGTTGCACATAAAATTGAGTTCGAAGGTAAATAATATGTTCTTGGCTTTATTTATCATCTAATTTATTGCTTCAAATTATTGTTTGTATAGTTATCTAAATAAGATATATCTTAATCATGGTTTTTGCTGGTTTGCTTTTATCAACTTGTTAATTATAAACTTTTGGGCTAGGGTTAGGGTTTGGGCTGTGTGAATTCCTCTTAGACCGTGCTTTCCTTACAAAAATTATAATTATGTAATATTTTTATTATTAAATTTGAAGGATTCTTCTCATGCAAATGAAAAATGAGATTGACAACGCTGAAATTAGCATTTAGATTGTCTTAATTTATGCATGCAATCTCCTCGAACTGAGGTCCTAAAATATGATAGTTATGTAGTAATTTACTCGATTTTTTAATTTTATTGATTTAAGCTTCTGGTTATTCACAATTTTTTAATGAAATGGATAGTCAAACCATCACTAATTTACGACTAACTTATTTACCATATTGTGGGAGAGACCAATGGGCGCATTCATTGGGTGTAGTTCTTTTTTTATTAATAACAATAATACAAATAGAACTTTTAGCCATACATTGCAATGCCTTTATAGAGTGTAGTTATTTTTTATTAAGAAAAATAATACAATTAGGACTTATTAGCCATGCATTGCTTATTCTAAAATTATAACTCCTGTTGTTGATAATATGCTTGAAACTATTATTTCTATCTAAAGCCAATTACATGTATAGTTGTTAAAATCCAAAATAGAACTTTCTTTATTAATAAAAATAATACTAATATAACTTTTAGCCGTACATTGCAAGGCCTTATAGAGCGTAGTTTTTTCAATTAAGAAAAATGATGCAATTAGGACTTATCAGCCATACAATGCTTATTCTAAATTTATAACCACTGTTACTGATAATATGCAATGTATATTTACATACTAATCATTTTTTCTTTTTTCAGAGCATCAAAACCTACAATCCTTTAACATCGACTGAGTACGAGGAAGTAAAAAAATTTTGGGTTGAGTTTGTGATTTCCTTGTTTTGATATTTTTTATCAAGTTTTAATATTTTGTAAATATTTGTTATATTTTATTGTATTATGTGTGTATGTTAGATAAATTAGTTAATTAGATGTAGTTAATTAGTAATTAAATATAGTTATTATTGTTTTTGTGAAAATGCATGTGATGAAAATATTATATATGGCTAGCATATATGGGCTAGTCACAAAAATAAAAAAATAATTTTATAGTGATTTTTACAAAGAAACCGCTGTAAAAGAATTTATAAAAAAAATTTACAACGGTTTTTATAAAAAAAACCGTTGTAAAAATAATTTTACAGTGGTTTTTAAGGTAAAAACCACTGTAAAAGGTGATGTTTACAGTGGTTTTTAGTTAAAAACCGCTGTAAATGGTATTTGGCAGCGGTTGTTATATAAGAACCGCTGTAAACAATTTGCAGCGATTTTCAACAAAATCGTTGTTAAACTTTGCAGCGCTCCCAATAACAGCTGTTGTACAATCGCTGCTAACTGGGGGAAATAACCGCTGTAAAAGCCTATTTGTGGTGTAGTATATGTATATTTGTTAATAACATGAATTTAGAAGTAATTTCGTTTATCGTTCTTTTTTAAAAACTAGTAGAGAACTCATATCATCCATGGGCCGGTGGGTTTTATCTTAATCTTTAACAGGATAAATATTGTGTAATTGGTTAATATATTTGTATCTTATGCGTTATTCATTCTTCATGGCATTGTTTAGTTAATTTTATTTTAATAGAGGAAAATAAATATAAATATCATGTAAAAAATAATTTCATATCTAATACATTTATAGTGTCCGTAAAGTTTTGATATTTATCTTTCTCATAAGTACATAATTAGAACTTTAAAAATAAAAAAAATATATTATTACACTCTTTATTTTTACAAGAGTTATATCTGACATTTTATTTTTATCTGACAATAAATAAATGAACCCCTTCAGTACATACGTAATTTGTAATACGGTATAGATAGTGGGTCATGCAGGATACTCATATCAGTATATATATCAACTTAATTGATGAGGTACTTAACTATAATAAAATTTAGAAGGTTTGTCTCATATAAACCATAAACTAAACAAGTTACCACTCTAATATTCGGCAATTAAATTTTGCTCCACTGTACTTTTTGAAAGTCAAATTTCAAACCCACTTAAGTGTGTAACGTGTTTAAGTGTGTATTGTTTTCTCTTTAATTAGTCATAATTCAGCAAATTGACCAAATTAGCTTTCGGCTTTAGCGGCATGAACTAGTAAAACAAAATACAGTTGTATTAATAAATCCCTATTTTGAAAGATGAGGAAATAAAATTCTACGACCTTAGTTATTGCTATTTTAGGTTTTACCTGATAAAGAGTTCTAACGCTATTATTGTACTTTGGTGCTCAGAAGTCAGAACAAATGATACTAAAATAAATATTCCCTAGATAATTGAAGTTCGAAAGCAATTATTAAGTAGTTAATTATGAACTTGTCGGAAAGCATGATCATCCATATTCATCCTTAGGAGCTTCTAACATAATAGTTTTTTTTTCTAAGAAAAAAAGGAAAAAAAAAGGACAACAGGAATCTTTTAGTTATGAAATTAAATAACAATTGGGAGTTGCAATCTTACAGATGTCAATTATTTTTTGGATACATAGGGAAAAGGAGTTGCAACTACAGGATTCAAGCATGCAATTCTCAAAGGAGAAGTCATCAGCTAACACAACAGTACATTTATGTATTTTTTTTAACACGTGCTGTTATCACAGGCATTTGAATTCGGACAAACTTTGATGGTATGTCAAAAACTAGCTAGGATTTGGGGGAAAAAGAGCTCTGCTTCATTAAGAGAGTTTAAAGAATTATAATTAACGTGCATGTGCGCCATCTAATTTTAATGAGATAATGAGAAATTGAGAATTGAGAATAAATATAAAAAAAGAAAGAAAAAATCGACATTAGCAACGCCGAGTGAACTTGGACTGTTTATTAATTTCTGATTATTGTGGTGATACGTTCTGGATATTAGGCGGCTAAGAAGATGATGTTATGTTAGTATTTGAGAGTGAAAGCATGTGTAAAAGGCGTAAAGGAGCTATTATGATTTATAAGTTTTGTGCGTGTAAAAATGAGAATGGATCTCTTCCTTTGTTTTAGACGATATCTTATATAGAGGAAGACTATCATGGAGGTCATGGTCAGTTCGTGATACAATCTCAGAAAAATCAATCATAAAAGTGATAACTCTACGTAATGATAAGTTGGCGTGCTTAACCGTGCATTATTGTCGCGTATAACTGTACTATATTGAATTGTGGACAATTATAACTGTCATTTATGATAATGGACGATTATACGGTTATACTCAAAATGAGTATCAAAATGATCTCGAATTCATGAATGCTTAGCTTGAGGTATACTTATTTGAAATAAATAATGGTGAAGGAGAGGTTATAAGACTCAATAGTGAATTAATGTCTTAAAATTAAATGTTTAGATTGATGATAAATGAGTCTTTAATAACACAACCTATCAGCTGGAAGGTTGATTAGGAAACAATTTAGATCATTTATGGGCTCCTATTAATTTACTGTCAGGTGCAAACGAAATTTGAAGGGAGAAAAACATTCTGATAACTCGCATTGGTCAGGCGGTAAGAGCATCCGCATCCCATTTCAAATTGATTGTCAAATTTAATTTGGCAATTGTCATTTGAATTTCAGGGATGTAAAGACTAGAAAAAATTAAATAATTATCTAAATTTGACAAATCACGTCAGCGAAGGAATAAAAAATTAATTACGAAAGTATCATTTTGATAATTTCGTTCTATTCAGGGATGTCACTCTTAAAATAAATTGTCAATTGATAACATGACATAAAAATTTAATTTTGACAGTTGACACCAATGCGGATGCTCTAATAAAGTTTCTCTTATTGTCCAATTGGAACTTGAAGATGGAATGCTCCATAGATATCGATTTATGTGACATTTTTGGTTGGGTTGGTTGCCCACGGTTCTTGGCGAGTGTGGATTCACTTGATGTGGTAATTTGACGGGTTGATTTGAGTTGAGCTGGTTGGATTAATTTGATTTTTTTTAGAAAAATCAAATTAGATTAAGTTGGGTCAAGTTAGGTTAGGTCGGGTCAATTTAGATATTAATTTTATTCATATCTTAATTAAGTTGATTTTGATTAGATTATAATATATTTAATCTTGAATAGGATTGGATGAGATTGAATCAGATCGAGTGAGATCAAATTAGTTTGATTTTCTAAAAAATCAAGTTTGATCAAATAAGATCCAAGTCGGAAAATAGACCAAGATAAAAATTTAATCCCTTTAAAAAGAATTAAAATTTTATCTCGATCCCTTTTATAGTTTTGTAAAATAAAAAAATCATGCTAGATCTCGAAAAAAAAAATTAACCTTTTATAAAAATGAAAAAAATACAATTCAATGAACCGCTTCAAATTTTATCATTATTGTACCGTTGAGTTACATGTATAAATTAAGATCTGTACCGATATCCGTAATATTCATTTAGAAAAAGCAATACAAAAATACTTTCCATCATCTCTATTTGTTCTCTCTTCCTTTCGATCAGCGGAAACAAATTAAAACTAACAGCAAGCATGCGAATACTGATTCTCCGCGAAATGACATATTTTAATCCCGAAAAAAAAAATTAACGGACAAAATTCAGTTGTTAATATTGTTGAAGGTTGCATGCTTTCTAGAGTATAAATTGTGTTGGTTATAATTAATTGGTGGGTGATGTTTGATGATATCGACAGACAATTAATATTGTTGAATCTCTTCTCTATATAAATTTTAGTTTTGCATTTTGATGATATTTTTTTCTTTTTTTTTTGCAATAGGGTGATAATCAATTAATTAATATCACATCGTCCAACAGCTTTCTAAGTAGTTTATGTTCAGTGGAAGAGCTCCATATGTTTGAGGGAGGTCAACTGATTTCAATTTCATTGAATTTATTCTTACTATGACAAAATGAAAAATCAAAATCAAATTAATATACTGGCGCCAGTATCTCAAAACTCTGGCTCCACATGCATTAGCCGTAATTAATTATGTATATATTTGTATATTTAATAATATTACTGACACTTTAGAGTTATGTCAAAATAGATCATTGTCAACTGATGACACTTGTAGTTCAATTGCGACAACATGATTAAATCAATATTGAGTGTGAAATCCGACTTAATTTCCCTCAATGTTAATTATAGAATGGTTAATGATCAGTGTCGAACGGCCAATAACATCAGTGTCGACGGCTTAGCATCCGATATTGATAGGTCAACACTACAAGTAGTATTGAATCAGTGTTGGATTAATAAATTTTAAAACAAAATAAACTCTGATTATTGAATAATCATTTATTAAAAAAAATACAATCAAATAAAAAATAAAAATCACAACAAATATATATATATATATATATATATATATATATAGTATAGATTCTTATATTATTCAACAACAGTAGTTAACAACAATATTACGAATCATGCATACACAAGTGCAAATAAAAATAATCAAAATTAACTAATCCTAACAATGCACCCAAAAATAGTAAATACAATAGATATGAGAGTATAAATGTTTATATTATCAATTTGTAAGAAAAAAATCGAAAATATAATTAGAAAACTAATTAATCCAAAACTTCAACGCAAGATTCGAGACTAGCTAGACGCCCTTTGGCCATGGAACGGTGAATGTTTGATAATTAGTGCATGATAGATTTTTCATAAGCCAAGACAAACACACACACACACATATATATATAGTTGTACCGAGGAAGTTTAAAATGCGCCAACGCTGTACGGGTTGATGTATTTGTGCAAAGCATCAAAATTTTAAATTTCAAATTAAAAATGACGATCCAAATCATTGATTAGATTCTCCGTATAATCTCTCATTGAAAATTAAATTTATATTCTTTTTCTAATTTTTGAGTGAAGAGAAAGTTACTTAATTTAAAAATTTTGGATCGTGTAATAATGATTATTTTCTTCCTACCAAAAAAATTAAAAAAAATTTAAAATTTAATTTTTCTAAAAGAATTTGATATAAAAAATATATTGAATGGTTCGGATTGGTTTGAACCTGAAGTTTGAGATTTTGACATGTTGCATGGATGCATTTGCATTTTAAACTTCCTATAGTTATATTTCATAAACTGATTATTTGTTGAATAATAAATATCTGATTTTAAAAAAAATGTCATTGATTATCAAACTTTAAATCTCATATTTTTAATATATATATATATATATATATATATATATATATATATATATATATAGTGGAGATACCGTGAGCTTAAGCTCACGGAGGCCTTCCGTGAACTTAACTCAAAAAATATATCAAATCATTTTGAAATTTTAATTTATCATTCTCATTAAATTCTTTATATGAAAATCTCATGTGTGTGTATATATATATATATATATATATATATATATATATATATATATATATATATATATATATATATATATAAAGTGAGGCTATGATGTTTTGCGTCCGTATCTCGAATTTAAAAGTTCAAACGGCCGATCCAAACCGTTGAAAATAATCTTCATATTGAACTATCTTTGGAGATCAAAATTTATATTTTTTTGATTTTTTTAAATAAGTACAAAATCGCTAGTTTTGGATGGTGTAGAAATCATTGGATCAGCAAACTTTGTACTCATTTAAAAAATAGCAAACAAATTCAAAAAAATATAAAATTTGATCTCTAAGGATATTTCAATATGAAGATCATGCTCAATGGTTTGGATCGGTCGTTTGAACTTTGAAATTCAAGATACGGACGCGAAGAACGAGAAATTTTGTGCTTCACGAAGCACCATAGCCTCACTATATATATATATATATATATTTGTCGGTAGCTAGCTATGGTTTAATTGCCTTTCCCCACCCATGTATGAATTCATATATGTCGACCATTCATTTCATATCTTGTATATATTTACTTAGGTATCATATTTGATTTAACTTCCGACCTAGCTATATGCATATATAATATCTATATCATATAAACGCGCCCCATAAAAATCAACGCGATATACGTAAATAGATGTTATTAGAAATTTACTGAACCTAAATGCATTCCTTATGTGCAATAATTATATGAATTGATGCAAAAAAATAATGAACAAAATAACTTTTGATTTAGGAGTATAAGATAAGCCCAGAACTCCTCTTTATTAATGCCTCCAAACTCACTTTGGCTAAGGCTAACTTTCAGATTTCAGAAAAAAAATGCTAATTGTTCTACAATCAGACTTTTTATTATAGATGGGAAAGTGGGGGAAAGTGAGGCCTTCCACTAGAATTCGAGTTATTACCGTGGTTAGTTGATGTTTTTTCCGTGATAAATCTGGGTTCTACAGAAATAAGGAGATTGGCGCGTGACCCTCATCATTTTTGTAGACAAATCCACGGAAGAAATTTACACGGAAATAAAATTCACGGAATATAGTCTACCTTTTCACGAAAATACTCCGGAACTCTCTATTTCACGGAAATAAGTACAGACTTTCACGGAAATACCCAACTCTGTCACAACCATTCTTTTCCAATTTATTTTCCCGCCTCTTTCATTTTCAGCCATAACAATTCCTTTGTTTGACCTAAATTAAATTTTAATTTCCGCCAAAATGAATTAACAATCCGCCAAAATTTTTTGAGATGCCACCTGTTTTACTCCATTCATTTTTAAGGATCGATTGGATCCCTATTTTCTTTTTAGGTAACCTAGCCACCGTCCTCTCCTCACCTCCTCTGTTCTCCTCACCTCCTCCTCGCCTCCTTTTTCTCTTGGAGCTCCCGCCTCGTGGAAACAATATGATCAGCCAAGGAACGGATCTCGAGATCCAGAGGACGGTCAGTGAGGACCTGAAGCGCAGTAAAGAGGGAATCAAAAAGAGATGAAGAGGCTGAAGACACAGCGGCAGTGCGAGAAAGAGTGGATGCGAGGACATGGCGATGAAACATGGTAATATAAGTCAATCAAATAACTCTTTCTCTAACTTTTCTTTTTATTACACATTAGCTGTTGTAATTATTTTACTATGACTTCATTTTTATTATTACTCACAAAAATATTGACATTACTCACAAAAATATTAGTATTACTACAGAATTTTAATATTTCTTACAGAAATATTGACATTACTCATAGAAATATTGACATTACTCACAGAAATAATGACTCTAATTTTATTTTTATAGTTGGTGTCATATTTGCTCTTCTAACAAAAAAAATAATTCAGGTAATTAATATTTATTGGCTCTTCTATCTCTATCTTGTTACACCTCTAATTTATCTCCCTTGTCCAAATCAAACATCCAGAAACCTATTATATTTTTCTTAAATTTGATATTAGGAGGTATTGCTTTGTTGGGAGTTCAACATCCTACTTTTCAGGTAATAAATATTGAATTTAAGATAATTATTGGGAGGTACTGCTTTGTTGATAACATACTAATTTATATTACTAATTTCACTCATATGATCATCATGGTCCCATTTTTCAGTCATTTCAAAGAGCTATGAGGATGCATGTAGTTTTACCTCAGGTGAATTTTTAGCTTTTTATAGTGAGAATTGAGTGCAAACAAATAAGATTTTGATGTTTCACAATACTATTTTTTATTCTTCACTTTATTTTGTGCTTATAGGGTCATAGTATTATTTCTCAGCCAACTCAAGGACATCATATGCTTTTCAATTATAGCAATATAGTAGTTGATATACGGATTTATATTTTGGCAGTTCAATATCTGTATTCTTTGATTTGATGCACTTCCAATTGGTATTTTTATATGCTATATTATTTTTCTAAAGTTATTTTCAATGCTTGATTATTTTAATTTGTCATCATTTGACAATTAGAAAACAAAATAAAAATTAGGGATGCTATTTTGTGCAGGAATGGGTTCATATATTTATTTTTTTTTAAATCTGCCAGTAATAATCAAAAGTTACTAACAGAAATAATTCGCATTACCGATAGAAATAATGTAGTGTTATTGAACAAATAATGTGGTGTTACTGTCAGAAATAATGTGCTTTACTGACCGAAATAATGGGTTCACCTATTATAATTTTTCTTAAAATCTGCGTAAATTAATTAATAATAGAAAATTAATAATGTTGATGAATAGAATTATTGTGTGACTTGTTAAAATTATTTCTGTGGAAGTAAGAACCATGAGACGTGAAACTATTTTCGTAGAATCATTTCTGTGCTTAATTCCTCAGAAAAGGATTATCTCTGTGGTATTCTACGGAAATATTATTTGTTCCGGCGATGAAAGTACCGTAGAACTTTTTCCATGGGTAATTCACGAAAATGACGTCTTTTCTGTACTTGAGTCCACGGAACAAGCGTTTTTTCTTCCACGGTAATAACAACAATTCTAGTAGTGTTCATTAGCTGCCGTAGTTCAAATATATGAAGAAAAAAGTTTTAACCTGTATATAGTTCTTAAAAAAATGTTAATTAATGCATGTGCTATATATGTAGTCATACATGTGTATATATAATCAAACATACATTTATCGTTGATCCGAAGAATAAGTATTGAGAGTTGCCAAAATACAGTTCAACCAACTCAAAAAAAATAATAACCGTAAATAATTATATATATAATTTAGACTTGAATAAGTGAGTGTTTGCTCGGCAAATGGGGTTATAAAATAAATATTAAACTAGACCACTTTGGCGATGCATGCAACAGAGAAACGATATTAAGAGATCTACATCACCTTCCTGCAGCGCTGCACGCGGTCCAAGGCAAAACCCTAATTCCTATTCCTTTATCATTTCTCCTATCCTATCATTCCCTTCCTTGAACCTGCTCCTAAAACAGAGACTCCGGTCCATAACAAAGACCCAGTTCCTACCTCCAGAAACTCATCCAAAGTACATACAACTAAAGTATGCAACAGCAATATTAATTAATAATCCGGTCCCTCCATTTAATGTTTTTTTAATTAAGAAACCTTCTCTCTCCTCTCCCAAGTTTCTCTCTCTAAAACCAAATCTCCTTATTGGTTTGCTTCTTCTCCCTTTTCTAGCGTCCTTCTCATTTCCTGATCCCACTTGTCGACGCTTAAAGGATCAAGAGAAAACCATTTTCTTTTCTTTCCTAATCCAAGTACAAATTATACATATCTCTACAGTTCCTTCTTCATTATTTTATACCCCAGAGTGATGAAAAAAGATGCTATTTTAGGCTTTAGATTCTTCGCCGTCTAGTCAGGTACTACTCTTTATCTGATCTCTCTCTCTTCCCCTCTCTAGCGCGCACACACTGGCAGGATACACACACAAACACACACTGAGTTGTTCTCGATCGAGTCCTCTAATTTCCTATGCCAAAATATAAGACCATCACGGAATTAATTTGTTTCCAGAAATCCCTAATTAAGAATTTCGAGAAGGAAACCTAACAACTCAAAAACTGCCAAGCTGGCGAACCGGTGGTGGGCTGGGAACTTGGGCTTAGCCGGAGCCGCAGATTCCGGCTCCTCTGGCGGTATCATGAAGGATCCAGCTCAATTAGAGACCCCTCAAAAGCCTGATTCCTCAAATGAACCAAACGATGATGATGAGTCCAAGGACAACAGTGGCAACAACGGCGATCCAACAGAGGGTGCAGTCATGGCTGGGAACCGTCGCCCTCGCGGTCGACCCCCTGGATCAAAGAATAAACCAAAACCCCCAATTTTTGTGACACGTGACAGTCCTAATGCTCTTAGGAGCCATGTCATGGAGGTTGCTGGTGGTGCAGATGTGGCAGAGTCCATTGCACAATTTGCCAGACGCCGTCAGCGTGGTGTCTGTGTTCTCAGTGGTTCTGGTATGGTTGCTAATGTGGCGCTTCGCCAACCATCAGCTCCAGGTGCTGTTGTGGCTCTACATGGACGATTTGAAATTTTGTCCCTGACAGGGACATTTTTGCCAGGCCCATCACCGCCAGGATCAACAGGCTTGACGGTGTATCTGGCAGGTGGTGAAGGACAAGTGGTTGGAGGGAGCGTTATTGGCTCACTGGTAGCTGCCGGTCCGGTAATGGTGATAGCTTCAACCTTTGCGAATGCAACTTATGAGAGATTGCCGATGGATGAGGAAGATGAAGGAACAGGTCCTGGAGGAGTAGGTTCAGGGCCACTGCCAGGTGGACCAGGGCAACTGATGGGTGGTGGAGGTGGCAACATCCCCGATCCTTCAGCACTGCCGTTATATAACCTCCCTACCAATTTGTTGCCAAATGGAGGTGGACAATTAGGTCATGATGCCTTCGCATGGGCTCATGGACGGCCGTCTTATTAGAAGATTACAAAGAATGAGAAGTTCAAATTTCAAACTGAGCAAGAAAGGTTGCAGGAGTTCACAACACAACGGTGAGTTTATGGCTACTGTTTTATTGAATTAGAATTGACTCATAATAAAATATAGATGTGTTTTAGAAATGTGAGATGGTGGTCATGTGGTTGGCTTTGGAATCCTAACAAAGGCGCAATCACATTGTTTTATGGTAGCAGTCATCGTACTAATAATGTTTAATTAGTGAAGGTACAATTATATGTTTCTGATTTCAATGGGAGCTTAATTATCTGTTTCTTCGTTTCTGGAGCTCTCTTTCTGTCTCTGAATTAATAAAATCGCACCAGGTTTCCGATTTGCTCTTTCTTCAATTAATATATTTGTTATATTGTTGATTTATGTTTCCTAAATTAGCTAAATTCCTGTTTGATTCCTTATTAATTTCCCCCTCATTTCTTAATTTGTTAGGTAATTAAAACTATAAAATGTATATATATCTATTTCGACATTCTGATGTTAAAATTCCTTTCCGTTAACTTTTTTACGTCTAACTTCGTTGGCATGAAGCCATGAACTATAAATGAATAACAAAATGTCATCTGTAAGTTTTGGGACGTTAGTATAACTCCATGCTCATGCATGATTATGCACAGTAGCATGCAAGCATAAACGGATTAATTAAATTTTGGTGCAAATAAGTAAAGCTTCTTATCCAGCATAACCGACGAATGATCACTGCATTTAGTCTTAATAACTGTATATATGCTCATTGCATGCATGAATCAAACATTTTCTATTTGATATAGAATAATAGATACAATCAAACATTCTCAATTTATATAAGTAGTTCATCATCTAAAGTTAGATAATCCACGAATTGTTTAGTAAATTACATATATACATATATAAGCCACCTTTCAAAATAATAAAAGTAATTATATATATTCCTAGGAGCACGGAGCCCATCCATGCTCCTAATTCAAAAAACATATTCAAATATTTCTGAATTTCGATTTATGTGTCTCAATAAAATTTTTATATCAAAATCTTATGGATTATAAAAAATTTCTATTTTTAGAGTTTTTTAAGTATTTATTTTAGATTTTTTAAAATGACTTATTTTCATATGCAAAGATTAATTATTTTATTATTATTTTAGGTACAATTTAAAAAATATGAAATAGATATTTATAAAACTCCAAAAATAGTAAAATTTAGTATCCATAAGATCTTGTTGTAAAGAAATTATTAAAAGAGAAAAATCAAAATTTAAAAATGATTAGATATGTTTTTGAGTTAAGAGCACGGAGAGGCTCGGTGCTCATAGGAGCACCCTAGTTTTACTCTCTCTATATATATATGGATTAGCATGCTTTGCAAAGTAAAAAAAAATATTTTTACTTTAGGATGAGATTTTATATCCTGACGGTTCAAACGGTCAACCTAAGTTTCTCAATAATTTTTTTATGTCAAAATATTGTGGGATATTAAATTTTATGATTTTTTGAGGTTTCTAACTATTTTTAAATTATTTTTAAAATTAGTCTGGTTTAACATTAGAAATTTATCTATTCCAGGGTTGTGTTTAAAAATAATTTAAAAAATAGTTAGAAAACTCAAAAAATTATGAAATTTAATATCCCATAAGATTTTGACATGAAGAAATTATTGAGAAATTTAGATTGAGCATTTAGGCCATTAGGATTAGAGGTGGCAATCGGGCGGGTTCGGGTTCAATTTAGTTCGGGTTGGGTCGGGTCAGGTCAATTTGATTCAGTAAGATTATCAGGTCACGGGTCTGATCGGATCGAGTCGAGTCGGGTATCGGGTCATTTCAGGTTTCGGGTCATTTCAGGATTCTGGTCATATCAAGTTGGGTCAGGTCGGTTATCGGTTCATCTAGTGTCGGATCATTTCAAATTTTTGGTCGTATCAGGTCGGGTTGGGTTGATTATCAGGTGATGTAGTATTGGGTCATTTTGAATTTTGGGTTGTATCAAGTCAGGTCAGGTCGATTATCGGGTCATTTTGGATTTTAGGTCATATCAGGTCAGGTCGGGTGGGTTATCGGGTCATCTAGTGTCGGATCATTTCAGATTTTGAATCATATCGGACTAGATCAGATTAGATCAGATCAGATTTCACCGTCTATATATTTGATCTAGTCAGGTCAGATGAGTTAGATCAGATTGAATTTCTAAGTAATGCATATTTGAGTCATGCAGGTTTCACATTAATTTCAATTGAATTAAACTCTTTTATATTTATCTCCTCAATCCTTGATTTCTCGTCATCCATACAATACAAGTTTCACGGGTTGGGTGAGTTTTAGGTGGGTCGAGTTTCAACGGGTCATTTTGATTTTTTTTTTCATATAGTAAAAGATTGGTGTAGCTATGTGCTACCATGTTTGTCTTGCATTCAACATATTTCAATTCAGAAAAAAAAACCTAATACATATTTCAATCTACTACATTAGCAATGGTCATTAACTGCATATGTTAGCAACCTTAGTATTTGCCAAATTTTCATAGCAGATTATTTGATGTCAGGTCATTTTGAGTTTCGGGTCGTATCAGGTCGGGTTGGATCGGGTATTGGGTCATCTAGTGTCGGGTCATTTCAAGTTCGTTGGAAAGCTAAGAACGTGCTCTACAACATCAATACTTAATCCCAATAATTCTATGAGATTTTATGATCATCATGTAATGTGACTTGTTGTCCATGTGCAATCTTGCTTTCGTTTGCATTCAGGCTCTTCACTATCATGCTATTTTGCTCCAAAAACCCTAAAACACATAAAATGCAGCAGTATCTCAAATTCAACATAAAAATTAATAAATTCTTAACAATTAATATAAAATACATAACTTTTGAGATAAAACCCTAATTG
The DNA here is from genome assembly GCA_964058805.1 of Schoenoplectus triqueter. Lineage (NCBI taxonomy): Eukaryota > Viridiplantae > Streptophyta > Magnoliopsida > Poales > Cyperaceae > Schoenoplectus > Schoenoplectus triqueter. Next base: position 14,883 of record CAXKVV010001771.1, read on the forward strand.
AATATAATATATAATTGAGGCTTATCATCGGGTCGGGTATCGGGTCATCTAATATCAGGTCACTTCAGGTTTTGGGTCATATCAGGTCGGGTCGGGTCGGGTCGGGTAACAGGTCATCTAGTGTCGGGTCATTTTAGATTTCAGGTTATATCAGATTGGGTCAGGTCGGGTATCGGTTCGTTTAGTGTCTGATTATTTCAGATTTTAGGTCGTATCGGGTCAGGCCGGGTTCTGCCACCTCTAGTCGGGATATAAAAATCCATCCGAAAGCAAAATTATTTTTTTACTTTGTAAAACACCGTAATGCATATATATATAATTATGTTACGGTGCTTCACGAAACATCATAACTAGTATGCTTTAGACTCAAATCTTTAATTTCAACTAGATATTATCGATTTGAATTGTTCAATCTAATTTTCATATAAAAATATATTAGCAAAATATAGTATATATATTTTTAAAATTGGTTTCCTAAATTTTCAGATGGAGAGAAAATAATTTGTTCTTAGAATTCTGGTTTGTTTTAAAACAACGACGATGTTCTCTCCATTCAAAAAATAACAAACAAATTTTAAAAAATATAAAATTTAGTTTACTAATATATTTTTACATAGAAATTAGATTGAATGGTTCATATTGGTAATATTTAGTTTGAAATTAAAAATTTAAGTTCAAGATATACTATGATGCTTTGTGAAGCATGCACAATAAGTTCATATAAAACACATCTCTCAATAGAAATGTATTTATTTTTAAAAACTGATATATATATATATATATATATATATATAATTGTGTATGTATGATGCCGGACAAGTCATCCAGATTTTAGTAATAATATGATTTATTAAATTAATATTATTAAAAATAAGAGTGAGAAACGTAAAATTTTAAATATACGAATGGCAGCGCGCCACTGCCAGTGGCGCGCTGTTTGAATTTACGAAACGCGCCACTGCCAGTGGTGCGCTGTTTGAATTTACGAAATACGCCACTACCAGTGGCGCGTTTCGGTTTTTTTTACGAAACGCGCCACTACCAGTGGCGCGTTTCGGTTTTTTTTACGAAACGCGCCACTGGCAGTGGCGCGTTTCGTTTTTTTTTTACGAAATGTGCCACTGCTAGTGGCGCGTTTCCTTCTTATATATATAAAACGCACGCATGCACAAGTGAGATGGAGGTGCTGCGTGGCGTTTCATTATTTTTTTGAAATGCGCCACTGACAGTGGCGCGCTGCCATTCGTATATTTGAAATTTTACGGTTTTCAGTCTTATTTTTAACAATATTAATTTAATAATACTTATTAATAATAAAAACTGCAAGTCATCTTTCAACCTGCGCATATATTGCGTAAATATATATGCCATCGATTTTTTTTATAAAAAGTGATCTACTTAATTATAAGTCAATTAGAGTGTTTGTTATATTTTATCAGAATATTTTTAAAAATCTCCCATATTTTTCGAAGATCGGTCTATATTTTTATATTCCATCAGTACTGGTGTACTGTCGTAATTTGTGACAATTATTAATTATTTCATTTTAAAATTTTATGCTTACTTATTTTTATACTTAATTTCTATGAGATTGATTTAACATCTTCTAAATTTCTTATTTCGGTATAGAAAAATTATTCGTATTAGGATTGTAACTTTTTAAAATACTAAAGATGTATATAATGATAATACTACAAAATACATAAATCTATAAAGGATAAATACAAAATGGATCATTTTAAATGTAAAAATTAATTTTAAGTATATTACACTATACTCTGTTATAAATGAGGAAAGAAAGAAATATATATGAGCCATTAAATTCAAGTAGATGAAAAGATTTAAACAAAATCAATAATAGAAATGAGTGATGATGTGGCATTATTATAAAACTTAAAATTTTAACTCTTTTTTCTATACTAAGAATTGATATTATATATGAAATGATTTTTGTTTTAGAATCTTTTTTTCTGAATATTCATGGAGTACAAATAATTACAAGATAATTGTGTTTAAAAGTTTATATCATTTATGAACCATTAACTATTGATCCGCGCGCAATCCGCTAGTTTGTACATTTGCGTTGTATTCGTAACTTGATGTCAAATCCTTTTAACCTGATTTGATAAATATTGCATGCTTCATGCAGCAATTCGCTAGTGAGTACGAATTTTGTTTATTATACTTAATTAATTAATTAATTAATTTACTTCAATATTTAGAGAATCTGGCCAGTAATCTATTACTAGGGAATAGAAATTAACATAGTGCAAAGATAAATATCTCTTTTTTTCCCCTGAGAAGTATATACATAATCGATCAAATTTATAATAAAAACTTGAAAGATCTCATTAAAATCATGGTTTGTTTTATAATTTTCATACATTACTACTGTACCGAAGATAGTTAATACTCTGGATGTTTCATTGATATCAATAGGTAATTACTAACTATCTCGTAGTTCCTAATTATTAAATATTGAGTAATACGAAGTCTTGCCATTTCTGATGTCAGAAAATCACTTGAATCTTATCAGAGATCAAGAATTTCATACATGCTCGAACTCCAATTTTGGCAGAGGTGAATGGATCAATAAGAGGGAAACGGAGAGAAAGGTGACTTTTTTTAGTTATAATATTAAGCAATCAAAGGAAATAAATGGAAAGAAATAGAGACACTACCAGAAAAATTGGATTTATAACCGACTATTTAGAATCAGTTTTTTATTAAAGTGGTTAGAGTGGCAGGGTTGTAAATTTTATCCTTTATTTAGAATTAGAGTGGCAGGGTTGTAAATTTTATTAAAACCGGTTTTGTAAAATAACCGGTTACAAATTTTTTTATTATAACCGGTTATATGAAAACCGGTTCCAATTGAATGGATTAAAATCGATTATAAATAAATAGTTCTAAAATTTTTATTTTAAAACCAGTTTGAGCAAAAATAGGTTCTAAATTCTTAGAAAATTCAATCCGGTTATTAATAAAACCGGTTCTAACCTAACTCTCAAAATTGTGATCAAAATTTATGATAATATATAAAATTCTCTGACATCATATTAATATAAAAATTCTTTGATTAAAAATCTAATTCATATTAATATTAAAAATTCATATTAATTAACGTCAGAGAATTAGATTAAAAATTAAATTTTAGAGTACTTCATATTAATCTAATTCATATTAATTAAAATCAGTTCTAATTCATAAAATTGAATTAGAACTGGTTTTTAATTAGAACCATTTTTTAATAAAAACCGATTATAATTAATATGAATTAGAATCGCTTTTTAATAAAAACCGGCTCTAAAGAAATTCTTTGCATCAACCAATAGAATTTCAGTTTTTTGCTCCCACAGATTGCTATGTTTTTCAATCTAACCGTTGGTTCATACTTATCCGACGATTAAAAACCAAAATTCAAAAATCTAAATCCCACGGATTATCACTCTTTATCCTCCTATTTTATATATATAAGAGATATTGAGAGACAGAGAAAGAGAAAGAAAGAGAAAGAGCAAAGGTCATCTTAAAGAAGAAAAAAAAGGGAAAGAGAAAGACGGATTTGAAGTTCGTCTTGAATCTCAAAAATGAATTTAATGTTTATTTAAAATTTTTAGTTTAGTTTTTTTTTATTTTTTTTAGAAATTATGAAGATAAAAAATTTCTCAGATTTTCTTTAATATGTAAATTATATATAATTATTTTGTTAATAAAATATACTTTATTAGTTAATGGTGAAATTAAATTATTTAATCAAAATTTAAAGAAATCAGAACTAAAGAATGTTAAGAAAAAGAATACTATTTTTTAGTAAATAGTACCATCACAAAATATTAAGAAACTAATGACCCTTCAACTCACTGGGCAAATTCACATGCCGAAAGAGTTTAGAACCGGTTATTTGAAATAACCGGTTCTAAAGGTTAGAATTTAGAATCGATTATTTTAAATAATCTGCTTTAAATACCCCATTTACCACCTCCTCTTAGCACTGATTTTTAAAACATTTAGCACCGTATAGTTTTGGAACCAGTTGTATAACCGGTGCTAAATCCTTTATATAACCGGTTCTAAAACGTTTTTTGTGGTAGTGAGAGGTCATAAAAAACCGGCAGAATCTCATATATATATATATATATATATAATAAAAAACCGGCAGAATCTCATATATATATATATATATATATATATATATTGATTCAGCTTGCATTACTTTATTATTTTGCGTTGTTTGTTATATATACATTAATAAAATGAAATTATATTATTATTATCATTACGTACTGTTTATTGTGATTGTTGTTATTATTGTTCTTAATTTGTAAGAAAATATATCTAGTTTGGGTATCCTAGAACAAGTTTGCCCTCTTTTATCTACTCTGATACTAAACACCCGGCCCTTTATATTTTACTGGTAATTGGCTCTTTGGAGGTTTACTTTCACTTTCTTATATATGGAAATTGTTTTTCACATTTTTATTACTATATATATAATTGTTTAGATGAAACTAGCTAGCTAGTTTGATGACTTGATCATAATTGTTGCTGCATGTCTTTGAGCTATACTATTGAAAAACTAAATCGATTAGGGATTAATTAATTAAAACGCAAATAAGCGATCTATCCTAACAAGTTTCCTAATTAATTAATTTTGCTTAACAGAATTAACACAACATAAAAATCAATCATGCATATGTATATACGTAAAATCCCGATTAACTTAATTTAACATCGAAAAGATCTTAATTTGGGCATGTGTACGTACGGCAGAGTGATCAGCTTTTGAGAACGAACCATTAATTTGAATCAAGGGCGGAGCCAGACTTTAGAGGCCAAAAATTAAATTTTTTTTAAGGGTCAAAGTTAAAAAAAATTCAGTATAAATATATTTTTATTTTTTTCTAAAAAATATATAAAAATATACATAATTATAGAAATATTTTTAAAATTTTCTAACAAGAGTTCAACTGTCCCCTACTAGTTAGTGGCTCCTCCTCTGTTTTGAACACTAATATTTCTATCACTATTCTTTATTAAGCACATAAGTATTATGATTTTTCAATGATCTAAATTTTTTGTTGAATTTTTGGAGCTAATATCAGTCATTGGATTGAATTATTCATCAAATATTGTTACTATCTCTATGATCATTTGTGTTGAAGTTATAATTTTCTCTCAATTTTGATTGTTACATGAAATGTTGCATAATTTAGAAGTACAATTGATCTAATTTGTTTTTTTTTAGATTGTCATCAATTATAAATTTTAACTTTTTTAAAATTCTGAATGATAACTTTTCTCTCAATTCAGTATTTATTTTACATTCATAATGTATTCATGATTGAAATTTACATTAATTACTAAATTATCTTTATTTTTATTTTTTTCATATGAAGATGTGATTTTTATATTTTTAAAAGACATATATATAGCAACGCACGGATAAGATACTAATTATTATTAGTAACCTAATTTATTTTATTTTTTATGACTATCTTACATCTATATATGTACTTCTTTTTTTTTGGAAAATATGTACTTACTAGATATGAACGCAACATCGACGTCAAACTTTAGATAGCACCTTGGTTTCTAGCCTATACATTTTATCTATATATCAAGTTGCTATATACTAACAAGAATGTCAAACATTTTGGGTCTGTTGAGTTGAAATTTGATTTAGATTTATCTCCCTCTTTGTACATGTGTTAATGTTATAGGAGATTCCATTTGTAGATAGTGACTTAAAACTAAACAAATGCTAAACTTGGAGTTTGCACCATATGTCACTTTCTTTCCCATTCATCAAGATGTTTGATTCCACCAACTCATATAAGTCTACAGATGATTTAGCAAGTTGAATTTTTGGAAAGAAAAATGCAATGCGACCCAACTTAAGGCGCCACTCTTAAGAACCAAAGCACAACTACATTCAAACATGAAAAAATAGCTATATTCTCTTTGGTTATTTAGATTATCAATGTTGTGTTAATTAAATAGTACATTACATTAAATGTATTAAATCAAATTTGTGCACCTCAAATATTTAGGGGATTCTTTAATTTTTTGCATTTGCGTCTTTTCACGATTTTAATCTTTTGCGTCTTAGATACATGTTTTGCCCGTTTTAATATTTTGCATCTTGAGTGCATTTTTTGCCCTGCAGCTTAATGAAAACAACATTTTTCTGAGCAAAAAAAATAGTACTCCATAAAATCACTTGAAAAGTTTGAGTCCAATTGAAAATTTAATAAGTTACATATGCTTTGTTAAGTTAGAGGATTGACATTTAATGTTTCTTAAGATAACGTTCTTAAAATTTTAAATTGGGTAAAAAAAATATTATTCTTCGATTAAGTATTTTTTTGTAAAAGTTTAATTATACAAATGAAGCTTATCAAAATCTAGGAGCAACCATGCATCTCATCAGGGGAAAAGGTACGAATAGTTAAACTTAGTAGTAAATGAATAATTTTAATATATATATTTCTTATTTTGAAAGTAAATTAAATAAAGTAGAATTTTTTGGATCTTATCCAATTACTACAGTTCTAAAAAATTGTTTTTAATTTTGGAAGGAGAAAAAAGAAATTTCCGAATTTTAGCTGAGTCTATTGAATAAATGGATAGAGCCCGATGGCTCCAATTCTGATTAAGTCAAAAAGAAACGAGCTTATGTTCTTTATCTTTATTGGAACGATTTCCCGATCTAATTAGATGTTAAAAATATATTAGTACCGAATTCGGGAAAAGATGAATGAGTTTTTTTTATGATTGAATTTTTGATCTGATTCATTCAAAAAATGAATCCTAATTATTCTTTATTTTGAATTGGAGATGGATGTAATAAAATATATGATTTTTGATAGTCTGTTTCCTTCTCAATTCTCCGATGAGCCTGTCAACCATCCTTCGACCCTCATATTTTTCAATCATTGTTCCACCCTTGCATCTCATTGTAGCCTATCACCAAATGTACCATATAATAATCATATGTGAACTTATAATAATATATTATTCATACATAAATTCTAGTGCTTATGGAGATTTAGTGTGCGCTCTAGAAAAAAAGCGAAAGAGGAGGGGTTTTGAGGGGTGACTGAGTTTTTCACTTTATGTTTACTTACTTTATAGTTTAAAATTTTAAATGATAATCTAGAAGAGAGGAGACGCGAGTAGCATCATGAGCTCAAAGCCTCAAATAAAAAAATGAATAAAAGTTTACTCAATCTCTACACTCCCCGATTCAAGAGGAATAGCTCTCCACTTATCAGTGTTCCTTCCCCCTCTCTATCCCCTCCTATATTTGTTATCCCTTCCTATATTTGTTAGTGAAGCACTTGTACTTTTTTTTATTATTGTAAATTAGGGCTGCATAAAAAAAAATTTGGCTTGAGCTAAATTAGTGCATAAAATTTTTTTGGTTCGAGCTAATCAGACTCAAGCTAATTTAACTCGAGCTAATCTGATTCGATAGTTAAATGAGCTGAGTTTAAGTTAGGGTCGGCTCGAATAATAATAGTTTATATATTTTTTCTGCTAAACTCTAATCCGATAATTTATTTATCATTATCTCATCATTTCGGCGGCTTAATGATTTCTCATACTCGCACATGACTCGGCTCATATATCTGACTTGATAGTTTTTTTATTGGTCCATACGTTCAAATTAGTGCTAAAATGATATCATTAAAAATATAGTTTATTGATATATAAATTTTGTACTAACTCATTTATTATTATTTTAGATATGCCAACTTTACAATTTATAGATATACTAAATATAAATATAAATGTTAAACCGAGTCAACATACATATATTGGCTCGTGAGCTAGCTCGAATAGTAATGAGTCGAGTTTGAGCTAGACTTTTCAGCTCAAAGTGTTTCACGAGCTCAACTTGACTCGACTCAAATTTTCATTAGCCGAACTTAAACTAAACTCGACTTGCTCGAACTCGACTCGCTCGAACTCGACTCGCTCTAACTCGACTCTTTTTTTGTAGTTGAAATGTAAATGTTGCATTGAATATGCGGCCACACAAGAAGAGATCGAGTCAGAAATGATGATATACGGGACAAACTTGGGGTAACACCAATTCAAGAGAAGCTAGTCCAACACCATTTGTGATGGTTTGGTCATATCCAACGAAGATATCCTGAGACACCAGTATGTAATAGTATTCTAAGTCATCCTGATAACACAAATAAGAGGATGAGATCGACCGAAACTGACATGAGAGAAAGCAATAAAAATAAATTTGAATGAATAAAATATATCCAAATAGTTTATTTTGGATAGGAGTGCTTGAAAGACGACGACCTAGGTACCAGAATCAAGGATTTAGAATTAAGGATTTAGAAATATGTTTTATAATGTATGGTTTAGAATTAAGGATTTAGAAATATACTTTATAATGTAAATTTATTATACTATATTATTATTATTATTATTATTATTATTGGCATTACTATTATTATTAGCATTATTATCATATTATCATTATCATTTTTATTTATTTATATTATTATTATTTCATCATCATCATAATTATTATTATTGATATTTGAGATCTCTGATCTTGTGCTTTTAGATTGACTTTCATTTCTAGCCTATCTCAACTTATTTGAGATTTAACACTTAATTGTTGTTGTTGTTAATTTTCTCTCTTTCTTAACAATAATGATAATACGACTCACCATTCTTGTTGAACACCACATTTCAATACTTGTACTCTTAAATTCCTTATATGAGAAAAAAATACTTTCGTCAAATTATATATTTTTTTAATAACTTGAGTTACGATTCATCAGATGGCCAACTTAGGTGCAATCTTTGGTACGTCATAGAAATACATATCATGTTTGTTTGACTCGATAACTTCTGCTGTTGTCTGAAAGGAATAGGATTACAAACACAAACCTCTCCGGAGTTCATTTCAATAATGTTTATGTTCAATTGAAATTCAATAATGTTGAATTTTTAGGCTTAATTTGTAAGAATGCAAACTAAAAAAATACTCATAAAAAGCAATTAATTTCCTCTCAACGTGTTGCGTGTATATCTCCATCTCTATCTCTATCTCTATTCCTTATTAAGCACATATGTATTTTGATTCTGCAATAGTTTAGATTTTTTGTTGAATTTTTAGAGCTAATATTACTCGTCGGATTGAGTTATTCATCAAATAATATTACTATCTCTATGACCATTTGTGTTGAAGTTAGAATTTTCTCTTAATTTTGTTTGTTATGTGAAATACTACATAATTTAGGAGTATAATTGTTCTATTTTATTTTTTTTCTTAGATTGTCATCAATTATGAATTTCAACTTTTCTTAAACGCTGAATGTTAATTTTTTTCTCAATTTATATTTATTTTGCATTAATTATGTATTCATAATTGAAATTGACATTAATTATTAAATTATCTTTATTTTTATTTTCTTATTTTTTACATGAAAATATGAATTTTTATATTTCTGAAAGATATCACCGTAGCAACGCACGGACAATATACTAATTATATTTAGTTATATTTAGTGAGTTAGTGACTAAGTGCCTCCTAATACTTGGTCGCAACTCTATCCTTTATTCGTAACTAAAACAGAAAATTGAAGACGAAAGAATCGAAAATAATAATAAAGAAAATTGCTAAATGTTTTGAATAATAACAGATAATTTGATTGACGTGTCCGGTGTCTCGCAGCATTTGTTTTATTTAAAGTGCTTGGTATTTTAAATTAATAATTGTTGCGACTTAATTAAATTAAAAATGTTTCTCTTCTGCGAGACTTGAACCTGCATCTCTGTATGAGAGAGAAGATTAACCATATTTGTGATAAACCTGCATGCGGTTCTAATTAATCACCATTTTGTGTTAAACCTGCAGTTCTAATTATTATTATACATATGAATGTTAATCCTGCACTACATATATTGGGTTGTAGTTTATTTTTATTAAACCATTTACGAGAACTACGTCATTAAATAACCAAGCACGAAATTTATATTTGCTTGTTTGATCTATTTAGTTTCACTGATTTGACCGACGACGTTAATTAGTAAAGGAGCTATTGAATATTAAATGCTGAAGATTTTAGAACGTGATGCTTTTAATTTTTTTTACTATTTTTTAGATGATTAGAAAATTCACTTGATTTAATTATTATGAGTCCGTTCAAAAGAGATGATTTTCTAACTATCTTAAAAAAATATATAAAATTCTAAAAAATATATAAAATTGGTGTACTAATAGATTTTGTTTCAAAATCATTATGAGCAGTTAGATATATCATTTGAATTTTAAAAATAAAATAAAAAATTATCGCACATAAGTCATCCATACTATACGTAACACCTGAGCGAACTCAAAACATTAACCCAACAAACAATAACAACGATCGACAAACAAATGTTTAAACAACTAAAAAACAAAGAACAATATTTATACATAAAATTGTTGGTATCTTTTAAAATATTATTGTCAATTTGGATTAAACTGGAACTTTCAGAAGCAATGATGATCTGTTAGTTGTTCGATCTATTGACTATCAGCACCACGCTAATCACGTCATTTTGTGATATATTAATTGATTCCATTTTTAAATCTATATGCAGGCTCATATATAATAAACTAATCATGTTTAGTACATCACTCTTGTTACATTAAAAGGAAAGAAAAGGAATATAGTTATTTAATTAATATACATCTCTGTATTTTTTTTTTCTATTTTCACGGGATGGTAGATTTTATGATAACATTGGTACACCTTTTCATAAAGTACATATAACACCAATATAAGTAATCGGGTATATTTCTTCGGCTTTGGTATACATTCGCCTTTTTTAATAGATACAAGTGGACATTTGAAATGCTTTTGTAGCCGAGGACCACAAGCAACTTGCATTAGGAACAAACAACTTTCTAATTAAGATACTAATTATATGGTTAGCCTTTGCTTTTTAATAAAGCAAGGTCATTACAAAGAAAAGTACAAGAACCCACCAGCTAATCAAGCTGATTAACTTTATCTCAAAATAATTCTTGCTAATTAATTAAGCACCTTTAGTCGCTGCATATATGGTCCTCACTCTTTGATTTGTTGTCCTCTCTCCCTAAAACAGACACACACACCTCTTTTTCATGGCTTCTATTGTTAGCGCGGACTGAAACTAAGAAAGACAATTGGAGCTACAAACAGGATAATTAGCGCCACAAGGAGGACAAATAGGCACTCAAGTAGGATCGTGTTTTTGGTATTCTTTTCTAGAGTTTGAGATGGAAATGAACGGGAAGAGTAAGAGGCAGAGAGTGAAAGAGACAGTGAGGAAGATTATTCTTTGTTGTTGTTGAGTCTATTACATATATTAGATACAAAACGTAACTCATTGGGCCCAAAAGCAATTTGGGTCACAATATAACAATCTCCACCTTGAGACAAATTGCACCCAAATCAAGCTAATTGTAAACATAAACTAACATAAAATACAACTAGAAGAAACTAGCACAAGGCTACAACCGAAAAATAAATAAAGTAGAAACAAACTAGCATAAAGCTAGCAACAAACCGCCACAGAATTCTTGTAAAATTTGAACTTTACAATTGGAAGAGGCTTCGTGAGCATGTCCACCGGATTCTTCTCCATATCAATCTTCTTCACAAGAACCTTACCTTCTGAGACTATATCTCACATAAAGTGGTAACGGATATCAATATGTTTGGTCCTCTCATGATGCATACGGTCTTTTGTCAAATGAACCGCACTTTGATTGTCACAAAACACCATAATGGGACCAACAAAAGAACACAACTCACCAACAAATGCCTTAAGCTAAATAGCCTCATTAATTGCCTCCGTAATTGTCATGTATTCAGCTTCGGTACTTGAGAGTGCGACGGTTGGTTGAAGTTGAGACTTCCAACTAATTGCACACTCACTAAGGGTAAACATGTACCCCGTCGAAGACCTCTTATCAAGATCACCTCCAAAATCTGAATCGACATAATCCGTTAGTGCACCATCTCCATTTTCAAACACTAAACGTGCATCAATGATACCTTTCAAATAGCGAAAAATCTATTTCACTGCTTCCCAGTGTCCCTTTTCGGCACAAGAGAGATACCTACTTACCACACTAACGACTTGAGCAATGTCAGGTCGGGTACACACCATCAAGTACATGAGACTCCCAACCGCACTAGAATATGGAATATTTTCCATATATCTTCTTTCACCATTGGATGTTGGACTCAAAACGGTCGAAAGCTTGAAATGCGCCGCAAGAGGAGTTGAAACAACCTTTGCTTTCTCCATGCCCAAAACTCCTTACCCAAACCCACATTGGAAAGCATACAACAGGCCCTTTCAAGTAGTGTCCTATTCATTCTTTCCGTAACTCCATTTTGTTGTGGAGTATTCACCATCGTTTTATGCCTAAAAATTCCTTCGGCCTTGCAAAATTCATCAAATCGGTGGTTATAAAATTCAAGACCATTATCGGTTCTCAACCTCTTAATTTTCTTTCTGATTTGGTTCTCCAAAAGAGTTTTCCACTCTTTAAACACTTTGAAAACTTCACTTTTCTCTTTCAAGAAATAGACCCAAATATTTCTAAAAAAATCATCAATAAAAGTAAGCAGATAACGATAACCGTTACCTTTTGATGGCTCACGTGAGGGTCCCCAAAGATCCGAATGAATGTAATCCAATGTTCCCTTGGTCCGATGAATGGCTGTAAAGAAGCTCAATCTCTTTTGCTTGCCAAATACATAATGTTCACAAAACTCCAAACTACTTGTGCATTGACCACACAACAAGCCTCTCCTGCTCAAGATGGTCATCCCCCGCTCACTCATTTGCCCTAACCTCATATGCCATAATTTCATAACATCACCCGAGGTAGGACCTAAATCCGCAATAGCGGTCGAGCTGATGATCGTGGAACCTTGCAAGAAATAGAGAGTTCCAACTCTCTTCCCTTCATGATAGTGAGAGCCCCTTTGGAAACACAAATGACTCCACCTTCACTTTGGAACTTACATCCTTTCTCTTCAAGAGAACCCAGAGAAATTAAATTCTTACTCAAATCAGGTATATGCCTCACACCCGTCAACTTTCGAATTTTACCATCATGAAACTTAATTTTTATTGTGCCAACACCGACAACCTTGCACAAATTGCTATTACCCATAAGCACATTGTCACTAGATGACTCATAACTCTCAAACCAATCTCTATTTGGAGTCATGTGTTGAGAAGCACCTATATCCATAATCCAAGAATTCTCATCATTGACACAACTATCAACTACACAAAGTGTGTCATATGTGTCATCACAATTGACCATATTTGTCTTTTCCGAAGAGGCGCATTTATCCACTTTTTGTTTATTTTTTAATTTAAAACAATCGGCCTTGATGTGTCCCTTCTTCTTACAATAATTACAAATGAGGTCCTTGTGTCTTGATTTGGAACGGGTTCTACCTTCTTTCGGGGGTCTTGTGCCAAGACCTACCCCGATCCGTAACCAAACCAACACTTTGACTTCCCTTTTCAACATTGGTCATTTCATTATCCAAATGCAACTTTCCTTGCAAAGTGCTCTTGACATCCTCAAGGGTAATTTTCTCTCTACCATACACCATCATATCCCTAAAAGCCTTGTATGATGTGGGTAAAGAACACAACAACAAAAGGACTTGATTCTCATCCTCTACCTTAACACCTAACCTATCCAAATCATTCAAGATGGAGGTAAACTCTGCAATATGGTTGGAAATAGATATACCTTCTTCCATACAAAAGTGTAGAGACGCAACTTTAATCGCAACCGGTTAGTTAGAGACTTCTTCATAAAAATATTCTCTAATTTCTCTCACAAATCTTTAACGGTTTTCTCCGAAAGGACCTCTTGAAGTGTTAAGTTTCTCTAACACAATTGGATGGTGAAAAGAGCTTTGTCATTCATATCTCTCCATTTCTTACCTGTCACCGCATCGGCTAATTGTTCTCTACCAAAAATGACATCCTTGACACCAATAGTGTACAAGATGACGGCCATACGCACTTGCCATAATGTAAAACTTGACTTCCCATCATACTTCTCAATATCAAATTTGATAGACATCTCCATCTCAAATTCACAAACCCCAAATCAATAAATCTCCAAATTATAAAATTTTTCGATTCATCAAGATTCCCAATTACCAATTAAATTAAAACACTTCTGGGCAAACAGGACGCGCACCAACTTGAATTGTATAATTCAAAAACAAGTCATCACCTGGTCAGAGAAGAAAACGGGTGAAATGATTTGGACAAACCAAAAAGAAATATCACTCCTTCGTGGATGGCGATGCCCAGCGCAAGCGGAAACCCAGATCGCGTTTAGCGATGCCCAACGCAAGTGGAAATCCCAGATCGCACGGCAGTGAATATAAATTTGTGACAGCGGAGAGGAGAGCCAAGCTCTTATACCAGTTTGTTAGCGCGGACTGAAACTTCTAGAAGGACAATTGAAGCTACAAACAGGATA
>CAXKVV010001772.1:0-30178 GCA_964058805.1 Schoenoplectus triqueter
ATGACAATCAGGATAAGTTCTCTTTACAAGATAAATTCTCTTTATATCTAATATTAGTAGTTTTTATATATAACATACAAAGTTTTTAAATTTAATATTATAAATAATAAATATTAATACAATGATAGTCAAGATTAATTCTTTTTATACCTCATAATACTATAAATAATAAATATTATTACAATAATAGTCATAATAAGTTCTCTTTATACCACATGAACAATATCCTATACATAATATACATAGTCTTTAGACTTAATATGTAAGTAACAAATATTTCTGCAATGATAGTTATGATAAGTTCTTGAAAGCTCAATATGTTTCAAAAATAGTCAAATGAAATAAAATTAAAATTTACATATTTGTTAGGTACGTTGCATCTATAACAATCACATCGCAGAAATATTTGTACGCTGCTCGATTGTGCCCATCTACTTAAAAAATATTTCATAAATTCCCCTCATTAATAAATTTATAAGAAAAAAAGAAATTTTGATCCTCCACTTGCTTTTTCTCAAAATAATCAGCAAACAACATCACATCATCTACTCCAACTGCCTTTATTTTTTTTTCTGTATTTATCTAAATAATTACGAGCATCCCTACATGTAAATGTACACTAACTATAACACCGACACTTTTTTATCACAATATCAATATTATATTTTAGTGCCATACCAAGATCTTCATTATACTCCAACATTTTTCTGAAATCTTAAAGGTATGTAATGATAATTTGGAATCAAGAAAGCAGATTCTGAACTAAAGTCATGATTGTGCTCTAAATTTACTATGCATACAACTCATTTACAAGTAAAATCATTATCTCTAATTGTTATACTTGCTTACACTCAGTTCCCACAATAGTCCTTCATCTTTTCGGGATAGATGACTTATCACAGTCTTTTATAGTAGGCTTTTATGCTTGAGACATATAAATGAACAATGATAGATATTCTCATTTTTTTGTGCAATGATCTTTTGCATACACAAAACTAAATTATTTGTCATAAAGTTGATAATATTGTAGTGCTTCCTCAACTAAATCAAATTTTATACTAACATTTGATGTATTTACTATAAATATTTTATTAACCCCATCATCAACATCTCTCTCCCTCTCCCTCTACATCTTCATCTCCACCTTCAACTTCATAAAAATATCTTACTCTATCTTCTATATCTATTATTTCCCCTTATACAGATCATACTTCATTTTCATCAACAAAAAGAACATCCAAATTCAAATCCAATCCATATGTATATTCATCATTATCTGATAAATAACCTCCATAATTTTGATTCAAATCAAAATATACCATATTATCTTATACTATAACACGAATAAAAATAAATTATCATCCCATAAAAATAAAGGATATAAAAGTCTTAATATGCATTGCAAGACGAATTATAATTAAGAATCAGAAGTCTTAATATCAATTTCCATAACTATTATAACATATTATCAATCAGTATACATATTAACATCTCTATACAATACATAATATGTCTTTACAGTATATAACATTTTTTTACATCAATTAGTATATATATTAATATCTCTTTATATAGTAAAAAGAATGTCTCTGTATAGTACATTAACACCTCTCTATACAATACATATTATCAATCAGTACACATATTATCAATCAATATATAACAATTATAAGATAGAATATGAACATATCTTTATAACAAGAGTATTTATTAATTTTAAAATTTCAAACTGTCTCAATTATATAATTCACAAAGCTATAAGTAAGAAACAAGATAAATCATCAAAAAAACTGTCATTGATTAGTCAATTCTTATAGGGAAAGTTACAATAGATAATTAAAGCACAGGTGAAAGTAACTGTTGCTCAATTACATCAATTACATAGTTTGAAGTTAATTATCTGTACTTCGTCGGCTAGAGGAAGAAGATAACTAAGGCAATTAACAGATGAAGCTGGAATTGTTATCGCGAGAGGATGAAGTCGTTCGAGGAGAAATCAAATTCGCATGAAAGTAATATGCCATATTGTTATTATCATGTGTTCTTCAAATGTGCCACATAATATTTATCTCAATTTGAAAGAATATTAAAATTTTACATGAATGTTCGTAATGCCTTTTTACTTATAGGTTTTCGAACATCTCTTGGAACATCTTTGAAAGAATTAGAAGTTTAAATATAATTGTTTAATGTAACTTTACTTTGTTTTGGACAATGCATCATTATTTTCTCTTGACAATTCATTCAATTTCTCAAATATATTTTTGTATTATAATTTTTATATTT
Organism: Schoenoplectus triqueter; assembly: GCA_964058805.1. NCBI lineage: Eukaryota > Viridiplantae > Streptophyta > Magnoliopsida > Poales > Cyperaceae > Schoenoplectus > Schoenoplectus triqueter. The sequence continues at coordinate 2,287 of CAXKVV010001772.1, forward strand.
ATATGATATCGAGTTAATGACAACAAGACATTTTGATACTTTATTTTTTTTTTTTGCTTCTGAAGATACTTTGTACAATAAACCTCATTATGATATTTTTTTCAGATGTTGACAAATGATGGGCTTTGCCTTTAGCCATTTTTTGAAGGAGAAAAAGGCAGACTTGCTTGATCCTAAGGATGCCAAAGTCATTTTGCCTCTTGAAAGGTGCCTTTTGTTTTAATTAAAATTTTAAATTGTAAAAAATGCTTTATGGCTTTAGCTAACATTCTTATTGTCTTAAATTTTTTGTCATTATTTGTAGCTTGAAGTACGGGCTTGAACATTGTTGTGTTTTAGAATGTATTTTTTTTTATTTGAAATCATTTATAGACAAAATCAGAACCATGATGATGTACTAAAAGGTAAATTGTTGACTTGACAAGCTGCCTCATGCTTTTCTTGGAATGATATGCAATGCCAATTGCAACTGAGGTCAGTTTTCTTTGGAAAGATGAAGATTTATTTTAAAAGATACAGATTTATTTTAAAATTTGATGCCAATCAACTAGAACAATTCTCTCTTGATAATTTAAATATTGCCATCTATTTATTTCTTATAGAAATTCATTTATGAATTGACTTCTCTTATTGTGTGTGATCTTCTATAATAATTATTTCTTTTTAATTTTTCCATTGTTATTTCATCTTTTATAGGAACTCTTGTCTTACCAATTACTGCCAATACATAATTAAAATCATTAATCCTATGAAAAAAAAGGTAAGTGTTTATCTGGGAAAAAGGGAAGGTGTATCTTTGGTTGCCACCAATGATTATTTTATTTACAGTAAACTATTCGGCTACCAATGATATTTTTGAAATTAACTTTGATCTGGATATGCCTGAAGCAGATTATTTAAAAAAAATAGGTAATGCAAAATTGAAATTGTTTTCAACTTATACACTTCTCAAATAATATGAAAATCCTTAACAATATTTTTTTATACCCGAGTAGACAGTGATCCATTATTACTTGCTTAGAATTGTTTGAATTGACATTATTCGTTGAAAAAATATTGAACAAATATTCATTGCACAAATCCTTTCCTGTCGTGAGAATGCACCCCTGGTTGATGCAAATGACTCAAGTACAACAATTATTGTACCTGCAAATGTTGATAGTTGTTTTGAAAATAATATTTTAGTTAAATATGAAAACTTATCATTGCAATATACATTCTGAATTAACTTTTCCATTTAATCATGTTTATTAGTATTTGATCAATAATTATCATTGAAATATCCATAATAAATGGGAAGTCATATATTATGATATTCTTCTTCTTTCATTGGAAAATGGTGTGTTAATTGATGGTGCAGCTGACCCATCATTGGAGCAATGGGGAATGCATAGTGGTATCAATAGCTGGCCTGATGTGGCGGCTAACAAAAAGCCTACCAATTCAAGTCTCAGACTGTATGGTGGTGTAGCATATGAGCAAAATTTGTTATTGCATGAGTTTTGGTGTGCCACATACTCTATAGAATCCCACCAATGTCCATAGAAAAAATAAGTATATTCTTTATACCTTTATTGATAAAGTTTGATGATTTCTTATTTTGCACACTGAAAGTAATATGTCATACCATTATTATTATGTATTCTCAAAATATGACACATAGAATTTATCTCAATTTAAAAGAATATTAAAATTATATACAAATATTTGTAATACCTTTTTACTTTTAGGTTTCGAATATAATTGTTTAATACAACTTTATTTTTTTATTGTAAAATATATCAATATTTTCTTTTGACACTTTATTCAATTTCTCAAATATATTTTTGTATTATAATTTTATATATTTAAATTATGAAACATTATAATTTTTACATTTATATGACATCGAGTTAATGAAATGGCCACCGCACTACGTAGGTACCTAACTAGTCCTAATAAAAGAAGGTATCACTTGACAATGATTATCTTGACAATCTTGACAATAGATTTTCAAATAAGTATGAAAAAAATCTTAGAAATAGAAAGAATCTTATGAATATATTATTCTACTTATAGATTGATGATGATTCAAATATCATATAATTCTTATCATTTGATAGTCCATCAAATATCGTCAAATTATAACCATTGCAAATTGTATAAAATTTTGATGGTTCTTGATGGAGTATTAAACGATAATGAAATTATATGAAATTTGAATCACCATCAATAACATATTCATGAGATTTTTCTATTTTAAGATTTTTTAGTTTTTATTTTAAAATTCATTATTAAAATTGTCAAAATAACTCAAGTGATCTCCACCCTATAACAAATGGAGAAACATCTGGGCCCACAAGAAGATGGCCCAATTTAACTTGCGGGCCCAAATGCACTTCGGGAGTATCTCTTTTCCAACTGAAATTTTTTGTTGCCTTTCTTTTTAAGCATGTGGGCAGGTGCGCTACCACATCACTTTCTCATTGTTTATATTTAGTACGCTTTAATTTATTTAAATAAGAATTTCGACGCATTGATTGGTGGATAAACTATGATAAACTTTGTAATTGCTCTATATAGCTTCTTGAAAAGATGCTCACCAGTCGCCACAATAATCAAGTGATGATGGTTTTCATGTGCTATTGGCAAAGGTTGGTGTATTTGATACCTATGACAATCTCACAATATTTTCTAGAATATCTTACTTTATTAAAATAAAATGGTAATTCATGACAATGCTCAATTGTGATAGCCATTTTTTAAAATAAATTTGAAGAACAAACCATAAATTAAGAAAAAAAATAATCAATACATATAGTTTGTAGCTTATAAATTGATTATGTTTCAGATTTAGTACATATATGTTAATTAACATTTTATTAAAATCATTTTAATTATATGAAATTTGCAACAGTTCATATATATATATATATATATATATATATATATATATATATACATACATATATATATATATATAGAGTGGAGATAGCGTGAGCTTAAGCTCACGGAGGCCTTCCGTGAGCTTAACTCAAAAAACATATTAAATCATCTCGAAATTTTAATTTATCATTCTCATTAAATTCTTTATATGAAAATCTCATGGGATGCAAAAATTTGGAGCGTTTTGAGCTTTTTAAGTCATCGTTTTTAATTTTTGAAAATCAGCTCTAAAAATAATAATAATATATTCAATACTTGAACATCATTTTAAAAAATTAAAAACGGTGATTTAAAAACCTCAAAACGCTCCAAATTTTTGCATCCCATGAGATTTTTATATAAAGAATTTAATGAGAATGATAAATTGAAATTTCGAGATGATTTAATATGTTTTTTGAGTTAAGCTCACGGAAGGCCTCCGTGAGCTTAAGCTCACGCTATCTCCACTCTATATATATATATATATCAAATAACACTTAAATTTGCATCAAAATTAAATTCACACAATTCATAAGTTAAAGAATATATCTATTAACTTTTTTAAATAAAAATGGTAATCAATTTTTTCAACTCTAAAATACATTTGACACATTGTGGTGATTTTGTACATCCTGATCTTCTACACAAGAAGATACTAATTTAATACTTCTAACATTCATGCATCCTCCGGTGAATAATTGTGACACATCGTGTTGCCGACAAATTTTAGTTTTTTTGAGCTTATATCTTGAACTAAATATAAGCAAGTAAAATGGTGACGTGGCGTCTATATGTGAAACGACATGAAAGCACGCACTAGATTATTGTTTTTAGTTTTTTATTTCTTTTTCTTATATTCGAATTTATTTTGGGCCATACTAGCAATAGATCTATGTAAGTTCGGGTATTTATAATTTCGACAAATGTTCTAATTTTGGGCTTGTTCTGGCCCATATTTTTTGGGCGTGCATGCCTACTAGCAGCTTGGAATTATATAAATCTTTCTATTCAATTTGCACTAATCTTTCAAGGATGGTGTTGTTCGTTCTGAACTCGTCCCTGAAATGAACAATCACCGCATTGCATTCAAATCATAAAGGAAATAAAAACTCAAGCCTTCAATATTAATTATTTAATGAGAAATTCTGCTATGGATCAAAATCTTTTACAATTATTATATTTAGACAAATCACAATCATTTATCATAACTTTTTTCCCATCTATAATATAAATTTCGATCCTTATAGCAGTTTTTTTATAGAAGCATATACAGCAGAATTAGTTCTATTTAATTTTGTTAATTATACATAATTATTAAGTTTCAGCCACTAACTAGAAAATTATTATCATTCCCATTTCTCTTTTTATGTGAAATATTTTGCCGTATAACATCAAGCCCATGCTATTAGTTAGAAACGTCTCAACATATAGCCATAGTGCTCCGTACCTTGCTACGCTAAAGAAAAATTGACCATGTACATGTTAACAGAAATTTTAGAAGCAGATGCATTAATATCATATGTGACCGACTAGCCACCTCAACACGCATGGTTCACGTTCCAAAGACTGTTTGCTTATATATATGCATGATGCAAAATGATTATATGAACAAAAAATATTGGAAGTTGGTTTCAGGAGAAAGCGTTGGGATATTTAGGTGATAGTTAGCAGTTCAGGATAGTTAACCGTCCATGAGAAGTTGGTCTAGAGGTTAATTTTTTATTTTTTTTGTCAAATTGGCAGGTCAATCATTTCAAAAATATATATATGAACAAAAAATATTAGTTTCTTTCTCTTGAAATGTTATTCGTGTTAAATAATTCTAAAATTATCTATTAATTGTCCATCAAACAAAAATTAGATATATTTTTTTTTATTTTTTAACCTACAAAGTTATTTTTTTTCCACTGATTCAGTACGTTCTACATACGATTTATGAAGAAAAGTAGTGAAAATTAATTATATTTTTCAGAAAATAGAAATTCAACCTTTAGTCGAATAACAAAATATTTTTGATATAGTAAGTTGCAAGTTCAAAATCTAAGGGTCCGTTTGGCAAATCAAGGAATAGCTTTGGAAGAGTGGTAATTTTGAAAGAGTGATATAATAGTATTTTTTTGGAAGAGTGGTAGAAGAGTGATATTCTTGACTATTCGGAAGAGTGAAAATATCGTTTGGCAGTTGTTACTCAAAAATAGTTAAAATATGAATAATTATGATACTAATAATGATAGTAAAATAATAATCATAATAGTAAGATAATAATAATAATAAAGTAATAAAAAATAATCATAATAAATAATAATATTATAATAGTAATATAATAAAAATATAAACATAATCATAATATAGTAATATAATAATAAAAAATTATAATTACAATAATAATAATAATAATAATAATATAATAATAATAATAAGTAATCATAATTTTAATAATATAATCATAATATAATAATCATAATTATAATCATGATAATAATAATTATAGTCATAATCATAATAATATAACCATAATCATAATCATAATAATATAATAATAATAATATAATCATAATCATAAAAATAATTAAAAATAATTATAATTATAATAATATAATAATAAATTAATCATCACTTTAATCAACATATAATAATATAATACAACATAACAAAATAATAATCATAATCATAATCATCATAATATAATAATATAATAATAAATAATCTTGATCATAATAATATAATAATAAAATAATTATATTTATATTCATAATATAATAATATAATATTAAAATTATATTTATAATAATAATAAATAATATAATAATACTAATGGTAACGATAATATAATAACAATAATGATAATAATAATTTAATAATAATAATATAATGATAATAATAATAATAAATAATAATAATAATATTAATATAATAATAAATTATAATCATAAATATAATATAATAATATAATAATACTAAATCTTAATCACAATCATAATATAATATAATCAAGCAATAATCGCTATTCCTACGAGAGCTAATCCGATATTCCACCTATAAGTTGGTAAACCAGATTAGCACTATTCCACACTCTTCTACTTAGTCTAAAATTCGTTTGGCAAATTAATTCGTCGGAATAGCTATTTTATTCCAACTTTTTGCTATTCCATTGAGTGCCAAACACTCCCTAAATAGATATTTCATAAATATTTAAAGTTGAATTACTTAGATTCATTTTTATCTAAAAGAATATCACAAAATTGATAATAAACTAGCTAAAATTCGTACAGTGGACCATCAGGCCATTAATGGAAAAGGAGTACAAAAAGAAGACAAATGAAAGCAATATTGTACCAAATTTTAAAAGAGACATAATTATTAGGGGCGCATCACAGAAGTTGTTGCTCAAGCCAGTGGTTGCATTACCCGTTGTCCGACTGAAATTGATTTTATAGATATGACGATGCATTTTTTTTATAATTGAACCAATTTGCATTTGTCAGAAAAAAAAAGTTTTGGTCTGATGACAAATATAATATTCTATAAAGTTTTTTTTGTGGAAAGTCGCAGATTTAAAGTTGCATAGATTAGAGTCCCAACTTTTATCTCAAAAAAATGCATTTGACAGACAATATTTACACCAAATTAAATCAACATAGCAATTCTACAAAATGTCACATGTATTTTATGATTGAAATTTAGTAACCAATTTTAACCATTCGATCAAGGATGAGAAATATTTACTTAGATTTAGTAACTAATTAATTTTAATAAAAAATGTTAATAGCTATGAATGATAAACATTACTTTTTTCTTCTTAACATACAATTAAAGAAATTTCAATAAAATAGCATAACTAGTCGAAAATTTTATTTGATTTAACAAAATTTTTAATAAAATTTCACCAAATAAATATCAAAAGTAAATGTTAGAGACACAAATTTCAATAACATCATCAACACACAATATAATTCTATGTAAACATACTACAATAAGATTATTAATTATATACATAAACCAACAAAAAAGAACTCTGTTATTCTCGAGGCTCAATTTATCAACTTTCATGCAGAATCCATCTTTATCTTAGCTTTCTTGATCATAGTGGTGCCAAAATATGTCCCAACCTGATAAATTTGTTTGATCAATCTAAATTTGAATTCAATCTGATCTGATTTTTTAAAAAAATCAAATTGATCTAATATGAGATTAATTAACCCGCAATCTAGTTAAAATCAAAGTAAAATCTAAAAAAAAATAATATGTAAATTAGCCCAATCTGATTTGACCAAATTTCTTTCGGATAATCAAACTAATTCGGTCCGATCCACCTGAACATGATCCGACCAGCTAAATAGCCACTTCCTCTTCTACTAGCTCGTTTTCATTATATTATTAACGATGCTCAAATTGCATGTATTTGCATGTGTTAATATCTGCTTGAGAAATCTTTTGCAGAGTTAAATAACTTATCATATCGAGCTATCGAGATACACCAATTCATGATACTCTGATTGAAACTCGAGCTTCGCACGAAATCAATTATTAGCGTACAAAATTACAATATTGGAGTCGGAGAAATTATTATGTATTAGTAGTGTGTGTGTATTGTTCTGATAATAACTTTTGAAAAGTAAAATATGTTACATTAAAAAAGCGAAAATATTATATATCTATTATTGATATCTAAATATCTTAAATCGAATAACATAAATGCATATTGAGTTATTTCAATTCTGTTAGTTCGCGCGAGCTAGTTGAATATTTGACATAATTTGTGTCTGAGCCAGACTGGTAAAAAACCAGATTGAAAAAAGCTGAAATCGAACACATTATTCAAATCCGACGTAAAGGGAACTAACAAGCACAGTATGTGTGTAATCATTCTTTTTTTCTGTCAACAAAAGGCTGTCCCTCTCGATCTATCAGTGTCTGTATGAATGTATGTATGTGAAAAAATATAAACAAAACATGTGATATAGCTAGAGTTTAATTTACAGATTTAAAATGGAACTATTGTGGGCCACTATATACATGTGGGAATTCTCCAGAATTTTGAAGATCAACAAATATATGTTAATTAAGTACGCATTTGTAAGATCTGCAATCGTACTAAAATACTAATTAAAGATCACAACAGATGATATGCCAAAAAAAATATAATTAATATCAATGTTTCTCCCCTGATTATAATTAATTAAGAAAACCGCATTTATATAACAAGGTTAGTGAAATTAGATACATATCCTATATGTTACTTGTTAGATACATATCCTATATGTTACTTGCACAGAAAGAACTATAGCCATGTTGAATTTAATTGTCTCGGTTAATAATTTAGTATATTGACATAAATAATTACGTAAAATGAGAGGATATTTGAGAAACAAACAATCTTGAGAGATGTGTGCAAATAAATTGCAAAATAATAGAGGCCATACCTTCAATGTATTATGGATTAGACAGTTTCTGCCTCTACATGACCTTTAATTGCAAAATGCCTTCGGCGCGCATACTCTAATTTCAGACTACAAAGCAAATGTTGCTACTGAAACAAAACACAAAATGAAGAATTGCGCAGGAAAAAAGATGTAAAATTAATAGACACTCCATTAGTTCAAAAGTGAGGCAAAAACCTAGAATCAATGGTAAAAGTTTTCAAGGAAGTATAAATGCAGAGGTAAGAATTGAACTTAATTCAGCCTTGTTAATGGCAAATCCAGCATAGTTTCTGAAGTAATTATGCAAGAATGCACCATGAATGCATGTTGATTATCACCGCAAGCCCGACATGAGGAACACGAAGCAAGACGTAGCCAAGGACAAACTTGCCGAGTTCTTTTTTGCACGAGAAATTGTTTTGAATTCAAGCTCAAAATTGAAATAGAAAACAATTCTCTCCTTTCGAAGCATCGGCAAGTCATCCTTGGCTGCACCATACTTCCCGGTCCAAATGTCGAACTACCGGTGTGGTCAGATTAGAGCCTGCATAAGAGATTGAAATGGTATCTGAGAGATGGAAAGGAATATTGCATAGAGGTAGCAGCATTGGGTTTATTTGAAGAGAAGAGAGATGAGGATGGAGGAGAGAAGAGACTCCAATGCGTTTATATAGAGTTGTGAGGTGGTAATTTATAGCGACTAGATACAAATTAACTATTTTTTCCTAAATGATTCTGTGTTTCTTTTCTTTAATTTCTTCTTTATTAAAAAAAATAGCTATCTTTTTTTTTTTGAATTATCTAGGTTTAAATGCAGACAGCGCTAGAAGGATCTTTGGCTGGCCCAACAGAATAAAGATCGAGAAACATGATAAGGTCTCTCCTCTCTCAAGTCTCAACCCATACTTTGTGTTTATATTAGATTGGACTTGTGATCATAATATAAATTAATTAAATATCATCAATATAAAAAGTCTTTTCCTACAAAAAGAATAATGTATTAATTATTATTATGATATATGTAGTATATATAACTTGTTGTTGCATGTATTTTTTTTTCTTTTTTTAATATCTATACAATTATACACACGCACACAACCCATGACTTCAGCCGTAAATTTTTTGAGTACTATATATATGTGGGTTAAAACTCCGTTTGTGTGGTCTAGTTTCTGCATAGTCTGTTCCAAACCAGAATAAAGGAGGAGAGTTGCGGTGGGTGTGGCGAGCCCTGCACTAAAACAACCGATCTTTATGGAAATGAAACCCAATTAATTTTCGTTGAGGCGTAAATATCATGTGGTGGACGCTCAAAAGCAAACTACTCCCAACAAAATATGTTATCCTTATTAAGGATATGTACATGAATGCTGTGACTTGTGTCAGAGTATGTAATGGCGAGTCCGATATATTTCCTATTAAGATAGGATTACATCAAGGGTCAGCATTGAGTCTATATATTTTCACCTTAGTGATGGACGAGATCACAAAGGACATACAAGAAGATATTCCTTGGTGTATGCTCTTTGCTGATGATGTGGTGCTGATTGATGAGAGCACAATTGGAGTCAATCAGAAACTAGAGTTGTGGAGACAAACTTTAGAATCGAAATGTTTTAGACTTAGTAGGACAAAAACTGAATATATGAGGTGTCAGTTCAACGGGAAACACTTAGATGACGGAGATGTTAGTTCGGATGAACGAGTAGTACCCATGAATGACACATTTTAATATCTGGATCGATGTTGTAGAGTGAAGGAAAGATCGATGAAGATGTTAGTCATAGAATAAGAGCTGGATGGGTAAAATGGAGACAAACATCTGGTGTTCTTTGTGACAAGAAGGTCCCAAACAAACTAAAAGGCAAGCTCTATAGGACGGTGATTAGACCCGCGATGATGTATGGCGCAGAATGTTGGGCTACAAAAGGACAACACATCCAGAAAATGAGTGTAGCTGAAATGCGAATGTTGCGTTGGATATGTGGCCACACAAGGAAGGATCGAATCAGAAATGATGATATTAGGGACAAATTTGGGGTAGCACCAATTCAAGAGAAGCTAGTCCAACATCGTTTGCGATGGTTTGGTCATATCCAACGGAGGCCTCCTGAAGCATCAGTACGCAGCGGTATTTTAAGTCGTCCTGAAAATACAAGAAGAGGAAGAGGTCGACCGAGACTGACATGGGAGGAAACAATAAAAAGAGATTTTAAGGAATGAAATATACCCAAAGAGTTTGCTTTGGATAGGAGTGTGTGGAAGATAACGATTTATGTATCTAAACCATGATTTAGGAGTTAGAGTATAATAGTAGAGTTATAGACTTCATATTCTTAGATTTTTTAGGATTTAGAATTTAGAAATAGATTTCAGAAATAGAGGTTTAGATAAGATTTTGGGATTTAGAATTTAGAATTAGGTTTTAAAATAGGATTTTAGAATTTAGAAATAGGTTTTATAATAGAAGTTTATTGTACTATTATTATTATTGTTATTATTATTATTATTGCTACTATTATTAACATATTATCATTATCATCTTTATTTATATTATTATTATTATTTTATTTATTTATTTTCTTGTTCTTCCATCATATTCATTATTATCACTGATATTTGAGATCTTTGATTTTATGTTTTTTGATTGGGTTTCATTTCTAGGCTATCCCAATTTATTTGGGATTAAAGGCTTTGTTGTTGTTGATATATATGTGGGTTAAGTATTAACACCTTTAATTAATATCAATATGAATTTAATACTTTTCAGCCATCTTTATCAAATCCTCGTTAGATTTGAAAACTAGCACTAGCTAGGCATGCTCTAATTAATTGGAAATCTGTATAATGAATTCGCTACATGAGGGCTCAAATGGATCTATTTAATAATTTAATATCGACCAGGAAAGAATTTTGGTTATATCTTATTACTTGAGCGGTCTCTTAAATCTTCTTATGACGGAAGTCAATGCATAGGGTAAAACGAAGAATAGGACATTATATATTGTTTATTAATAAAATATTGTTTAATTAAACGAGTGGATGGGGATATATATATATATAAAGTTGTCCAGACGACTTATTAGTATATGCGTTGAAGTAATTAAAATTTAAAAGTAAGCATTTAGTAGGTCTCCATTTTTTAAAAGGGAGAAATCAAGTACGTCCTTAACGGATGGCTTCAACTGGTCAATTTCAAGGTTCAAGGGTTGTTCTTACACTACTACATAAACAACCTATTGTAGCTGCACTTTTATAGCTGTTGTAGTCAACAACCATTATAAAAACAGATCAGTGGCATTGCTGAAAATAATTCAAAATATTAAATAGCGGATTTTATTTAGTAACCGCTATAAAAGTGTGTAATAGCGGTTGCACAGAAGGAGCCGCTATTAAAAGTTAGATTTAATAGCGGTTGCACCGAAGGAGCTGCTATTAAAGGTTTTAGTAGCGGTTTTCTTCTTCCAACCGCTATTAAAATCTAACCTAAACTTAAAACATCCAGCATCACGAATTCATCTCCCCAACCCAGCCGCCGGTAGCTGATTTCTTCTCCAACCAGCTTGCTATCCAACTACACACACCATTAATGAGCTTGATATCCAACTATACACAATCTCATTAATACAAACAACTAGCTAGCTGATCTCCTCTCTTGATCAACTTCAATAAAGGTAATTAAATATTTTCTGCTAATTTTATTATTTTTTCACTAAAATTTGTTGTTATTTATAATTTTTGAACTAGAGATAATGCAGCAATTAGAGGTTGAACTTATGTAATTTTGTTGTAATTCTGTTAAATTGCAACAGTTAATTCAGCATATTCTATCTTCATAATCATCACTTCTTAAGCAAGTATTTAGAGGTTGAACTTATGTAATTACTATCTTTTTTTTATTAGAATCTTGTAATTAGTTTAATGATACATATATATATATATATTTAATGTGTTTAATTTTCATTAATTAAGTAAATATTTAATCACCTTCCAACTTCATCGCCCTCTTCTTGATCAGGTTAATTTTAATCACTACCTCATTTTTTTAATGTGTAATTATTTGCATCGCATATAATTGCATACGTATATATAGATACACTTAGATATATGTACAAATTGTCATATAGGACCAAAATATCGAAACATGAAATGATTTAGGTCGGTACCCGTTCAGGATTAAATCAATAGGAATTAATCTCGAATAGTCCCTGGTATAGAACTGCTCTTTGAACACTTTGTCTCATTTAGGTTTAGTGGACATATGATAGTTGCAATCTGGTGTTTGCGAATAATTCGGTTCGATATTTTCTCGGTTGTTCCCACGAATACGTGCGCATATGTGAATGTGCGTCTGCATATTCGGGGAGCTGAGGGGAAATGCTGCCGGATTTTTCGCAAACACTAGATTGCAACTATCGTATGTTCGCTAATGAGACAAAGTGTTCAAAGGGTGGATTAGGATGGTTGGCCAGCCCAAAACCTTGGTTGGAACATGAGAACCCATACCTTATATAATTAGTTGACATGAGAATAATTATCTTTTTCAGATGGATCCTCATAGAATGTGGATGTACTCGGAGGATAAAAAATCAGCGGAATACCTGAAAGGTGTTTGAGAATTTATGGATTTTGTCATCGATTACAAGAAATTACGGGGTGATAAGATAATTCTTTGTTCGTGTTCGAAATGTCATAACTTGGTGAGACACAAGGATGTGGAGCAAGTCAAACTGCGCTTGTATAAAAACAGATTCATAAAATTTTACTCCCTATGGATATGGCACAGAGAGCACATCGAAAATTCTGTGGAGGCAGTGGGGACAAGTCAGATTGTATTAGATTCGGAAGCATGTACGAAATTTTTACGGGATGAAAGTGTAGAAAATGTACGGGATGGATCATAGAATGAAAATGTAGAAATTACGGAAAATATTGGTAATCAGCAATGTACATACAATGATATTCATTTGGATAAAATAATGAGTGATGTTGAAAATGGCTGTGCTTACATTCCCGAAATTTTGAAAAATTTGTTTCGACATGAATCGAACATACCATTATATCCTGAATGCACAAAATTTTCAAAAATATCAGCTATTTTTTAATTGTACAACCTAAAATCCAAGAACAGTTGGAGCGATAAGAGTTTTACATCTCTACTCCAGCTTTTAGGCGAAATGTTGCCGGAAAATAATGTGTTGTCAGATTCGACGTATGGGGCTAAAAAACTATTGCGTCCTCTGAGTATGGAAGTGGAGAGAATTCATGCATGCCCAAATGGCTGTATACTTTATCGAGGGGAAGAGTACGACAAACTAGATAAATGCCCGTCCTGTAATGCAAGTTGATATAAATCGAGGGACAATGACACTGAAGATGGAAAGAAAAAGCCACCAGCGAAGGTGTTGTGGTATCTACCTATCATACCAAGGTTACGACATCTGTTCATAAATCCAACAGATGCCAAATTATTAAGGTGCAAGTAAGGATCTTCAAACATAACATTTATGTAACTTTCGTTCATTAAAATTATCATTGGGATGTACATGCATGTAGGGCTCTTGCGGACTATCTTGCACATTTACAGATCTTCTCAAAGTTTGCCTTTCTTGATCCGCAAATGTGTTCGGAAGTAGCGCTGAGGCGGCACAATGCACATGGGGTGAATTACATGAAGCAATTATTCTGTTCAGTAGCGCCAGAGACTTTCATTTTCTTGACGTACATTGAAAAGTATGAGTTTGTATTTCTTACATAATGTAATAACTTATCTTCCTCGTATTGAAGCACTAACTACTATACATGTCAATTGTAGGAATCATTGGTATCTTTTGGTTTTCCAGATCTCATCGACTATGATTTCGCGGTTGATTCGCTCAACCACGATAATGACAGGCTTGAAGCCATTAAGGTTGCAAATTTGTAAGTGATCTCACCTTTCAACACTTGTGTGTTTAATATAAATAATTTATTTCTACTGACTTCTAACTTTTGGTTTAATATAGAGCTTTGCAGCAATATTGGCAGGCAAGCAGGTCGAGCAAAACAACCAAATTCACCCATTACTTTGTTAAGGTATGTGAACTGAACTTATATATTTGAACTTTATCCTTAATTAATTAGTTAATTATTATTAGGGCATTAGGGCATATTTTCCTTTTGTAAACCCTTATCTTCTATTATTATTTCTATTAACTCTTGCGAATCATCTATTTTTTTGTTAACCCTTAATTTTTATGTTTCTAGAGTCCTCGACAACCCAATGGATGGGAGTGTGCGTTCTATGTGATGCGATCAATGTTTCACATAGCGATGAATTGCTATAATGTATCTAACTTGAAGTCGCTAGACACAAAGGTGCAACTTTTATTTATAAATGAATTAATTTACAAATTTATAATTATTATTGTTAGTTTACTGAAATTTTGCTATTTTTTTTTCAGGAGCTCATTCCATATCCCGAATACTCACAAGAATAAATCGCTGAGGTAAGGGACCTACTTTGCGAGTATCTTAGTTTCAATTTGTGATTCTTGTTGTATAATTTTGGAGATATTATTTTTATTTTGGCACAATTGTATGCATGTTGTAAATTTTGTAGATTAATTAAATATGTAAATTGTAATGTTCTTTTGGTATGCTTGAATGTGTGTACATTATATTTCATATGTAGTTAGTCGTATGTGTGATTGATAAATTAATATGTGCTTGTACAAAGTGTTTTGATATGGTGATTATCAATTGCTGATTTGATCAGCATCAGAAATATATGGCTAGCAACATGTGCTAGCCACATAAAATCTGGCAGCAATTAAAAAAATAATGGATTTTATAGCGGTTGTGAAGAGGGAGCCGATATTAGAAGCTCAAAAAATAAAGAGCTTTTATAGCGTCTCTAAAGAAAAAACCGCTATAATATCACCCTATTATAGCGGTCCTTGGGGCGCAACCGCTATAATAGTTTTTCGTCTTCCCCTTTAATAGCGAACCTTACAAACCATTTTATAGCACCCCTGTTGCAGCCCCCTAACCTGCTATAAAATTCTGTTTTTAACTGCTATAATAGCCCAAAATTATAGTGGTGTTAGTTACTTTTTTCTTGTTTTTATATCTTGTGAATAACATACATTGGATATTTGGATCTTAATTAAATTTGATGAAAGCAGAATTCCAGATACTTCAATGTTTAAATTTTTTTTGAGGAAAACTTCAATGCTTAATCCTGCACAGGGATTAATTATTGTCTTTAGCACTGAAATAAAAGTTAACTGTCAAATAGAGTAATTTGTTAAATTACTAACTGAAGAATCTTGTGTAAATCATCAAAAACATATTTAACCAAGAATTATTATTATCATATTTATACGTGTGTGTGGGTTGGGGGGGGGGGGGGCGCTGTTTCTAAATTAATAAGTTGATGATTTAACTTGGCTAGCTGCCATTGGCTTTCTACCTCAAGAAGTAAGGGTCATCTCCACTGAATTCTTAATATGGAGAACGGACAGAATAGTTATAACGTTTGCGGAATTTTTTCTTCGAAGATCGGCTCCAACAACTTATAAGGATTATCGCCTAAATTTATTTTCACATAGAACTATAAAAAGGATGCAACTTGGGTTGATACTCTTTAAAGTGTATTTTTTATGTTCAACAACTCTGACTGTATCTAGCAAAGATTGAAGGACGCAATTCCAACACACGTTCTTCAGTTCAAATTTAAAGAGCGCAAGTTCGGATCACATCCATCAATTGAACTAGCCGATAGATCTTTTTGTGAGTTAGATTGTATTTAAACACCCCGATCATAGTTTTCTATCAAAAGTTATAAACGTTTGAAGATCAAAATTTTAACTCATCAGTACATATTTAGAAATTCTTCAACCCACTACTAATTATATATAACGAATAATTAAAATTATATATATATAGTTAAAATTATAACCTGTCGATAATGAAATATTAATGTAAATATAAATATAATTAATATTTAACCAGGTTGTATTTAAAAATATAAATAAATTTTTAATTATAAATTTAAATATAATGTTAACTATTTATATATAAAAATAACTAAAATTATGTTTAGATTTTTAATTATTTGTTATATATGATGAGTAGTGGGCTGAACAATTTCTATATCGTGTTGTTGAGCTGAAGATTTAATATTTAAACGTTTATAATTTTTTATGGGAAACTCTGATCGAGACGTTCAAATACAAAATGAAAGCTCACAAAAAAATCTATCTACCAGCTCAATTGAAGGGTATGAGCTGGGCTTACGCCCTTCAGTTCAAATTGGGTTTGCACCCTTCAATTTTAATTAGGTGCGGTCAGCTATCAGACACGAAAAATATAAGTCCTGATTGCACCCTTTTCATGAACCTTTATAAAAATAGTCTAGAACGTTCAAATACTATATATATATAAAACATGGATATGAATATAAAATAATTACATGACATGAGAATCGTTAAGTTGGGACGGGTATCAACAGTGGAATAATTTTCACATTTGTGGAGTCCAAAAATTATTTTTTTCCTATAAAAGCACAAATATAATACTAAAAATGCTATATGTATTTAATAAAAAATGGGTTATTGAACCTCATTTTTTGTTACTAGATCCACTATGCAGAGCACAGTAGAGTATAGCTGTAAAGTTACACTCAAACTCGAGTCAACAGTTATACGAGCGAGCTGAGCCGAGCCACAGGCAACTCAAACTCGAGTCAACAGTTATACAAGCCGAGCTGACTCGAGCCAACAAGATTAATCCGAGTTAGAAGTCTAACTCAAACTCGGTTCGTGTTTGGCTCGAGCTAGCTCACAAGCTCATCGAGTTGGCTCGTTTTAATGTTTTGATTTGTCAGTTGATTTTAAAATAGAAATTGAAATCAAAATAGCTGATAAATTAAAATAAATAATAAATAATTTACATAATAGATAAATAAATTATATAAAAATAAATATATTACATAACCAAATAAGTTTAAACATTACAAATTACACTCAAATAGAAATATAAAATATGACAGGCTCAAGTATACGAGCCAGTTGACGAGTTGTCGAGCGAGCAAACCCTGACTCGTACTCGAGTCAGAAAGTATACGAGCCAGTCAGCTCGAGCTAAATTTAGCTCGAGCCAGATTAAGCTCGAGTTATAATGAGCTAAAATCCGAACGAGTTACGAGCGAGTCACGAGCTGTGAGTTATTTGCCCAGCCCTACAATGGGGTGGGGATTACTTTACGACCATTTATTTTGAAATATTCGTTAATGAGTTTCAAATATATTCATAAAATAAAGTTCTATAAATGGAATTTTTTTACAAACATACTTTTTTAACATATATACTAATTGATTGTATTTAAGTTTCATACAATTTGAGTATCATTTAATATTTCATCAAAAATTATAATGATTAACTGTTAATTAAATTATAATTTGGATGTCTTTTGATGAATTATCAAATAATACTCATGAAACTTAAAATACAACTAATCTATAAGAATATGTTTATAAAATATTTTTTATTCTTAAAAGGTCCAAATTTAGAACCATACATTTATTATTTTCAAGACTATTCAGTTTCAGTTTCGGATACCATATCTAATATTAAATATTTGGGTCTAATATTAGATTATGTTAGGTGTCAAAGGGTTGGTCGAGTCGGGTTCGGATTGAGTCATCATTTTTTATTATTATTTTGATCAAAATCAACCCGTTTAAAATTAAAACAAATATTTTTTGACCCGACCCGAATGGAACACGGATTGACCCGATCCGACTCAAATAAGTCATAGGTCAACCCGACTTGACCGATATGAATAAAATAATTAAGTATATATTAATTATTTTTATATTATTAAATAACATAATATATATTAATATATAACTAATCTTAATTAGTGAATATATAAACTTTAATTAGTATTAAATCACAAAATAAATTTAAAAAAATATAATTAAGTGGGTCGAATCGGATCATATCCGATCCGATCCATGACGGATAAAAAAATCTTAATATATTTAATATATTTTTGGATCATTTTGAATTGGGCAGATCAACTTTTGATACTGATATTATAGCCAGATAGGTACCCACAATCATTTTGAATTGGGGCACCTCCGGTCCGGATCCGAGGGGTACATTGTTCAAAATTTAAGTGTTATTGTTGGACGCAGGGTAGCTTCAAATCCCTTTGAACCAAAAATTGAGTTTAAAGTCTTTGAAAGCCGTTGATTTTGCATCAAGATTTGTAATAACTATTGAAAGTATGACTTTTGAATTTAAATTTTATTGAAAGTGCGAATCTCGATACAAAATCAACGGCTCTCAAGGGCTTTGAACCCAACTTTTGATTCAAAGGACTTTGAACCTCCCTACAGCTCGTTATTGTTTGCTAAGAAGTTGGTACTTGGAGATCTAGCTAGACACATGGTGGAACAAAACGTCTTTACAATTGAATGTTAAATTATTTTGTTAACTAAATTGAATGTATAGTTGAGTTACCCATTATAATACTTACATGCTATTAACTATGACTAAATTAAATAAAATAAAACTAAGTGTTTAATTAATATATACACAAGAATTCTTCTCTTTTTGTTTTTCTCCCAGTCAAAGCATGCATTTTCATGTTCATTCTTCTCATCTAAACTTTTTTAGGGCGTATTTGACGTGAGCAATTTTGGTAGAAATGTAACTATGTAAGTAAGATTTTCCTACTTGTCACTTTGTGGATTCCAACAAGGTTGGGAAGAAAATGAATCCAACCTAATTAAATTGTTTCCACACTTTTGCAATAATTATGGTTTCAAGTGGGTACAAGTGCTCAAATTCAGCCCAGAAAAATTGATGCCAAGCACTGAAAGAATGTCCGTTGCTCGTTTGAGAAACGAACACGACCCTGCTTCTAAATCAGATAATAAAAAATATTTCGAAAAAAATATGAGTATGAATCTCAAAAAGATAAATGAACGTGCACTGTCTGATTTCGATGAGTAGAAGCCTGCTTGGCTTTTTTTACGAACAGCAGATGTGGTGTCTCGAGCACTCTATTAGAAAAGCAACCATGTTACATAACTCCCAGCTGATTCCCGATGATACCCACACTTTATCATTTTTACCATCAGACAAAAAAAAAGTAGATTCAGAAAAAAGAGAGAATTGCGGCTGGAAAGATGATATTGCTATCTCTACTTTTTTTGGGCAGAAGAATAATTTCATAGGTATAGAGCACCTTTTGCTGATAGTTTCAGTAGAGAAAGCGTTCAATTAATTTGCATTGACAACGTAAATATGATATTTTCATTTTCAGAAGGGTAAAAGCCTAAAAATGAAGTTCAAACTTTTGGAAAGATATACATATTTTTCACTTAACTAAATGTAATATATTAAATAAATTATAATAACTCTCACTGACAAAGTATGGACATAATATTTTTGTTCTCCTAAAATTTTGTAGGATGCATACATAAGATAAAACGACGTCTTTTTTGAAGAAAAAATGTTTTTCCCTAAAAAAATGACATAATTTTACCACAATATGTGCTTATATTATGTCAACTGAATCTTGCAAGGCTTCACATGCATGTTATCCACTTGAAATATCTCTACTTCTTTATTAAATATATAAGTGTTATGATTCTATAACACTCCGGATTAATTAAAATTCATTGATTATTTTTTTTAAAGAGAACATAAATCATTAAATATATTAGAGATTTTTTATGACATGATAAATTATAACGAAAATATTAATATTTTTGTTAAATACATAACAAATCCGTTGCATTAAAAGTTATACAATTGATGATATTTTTTCCTAAAAGACATAATTCTGCTGAAAAAATTTCATATTTGAAATTTATATTTAAAAAAACTATGATAACTGCATAAAAATAATTGATTAATTGTATTATTTTTATACTATTTATTACCATATTCTGTATTTAAATATAATGAAATTTTTAACTTTTAATATAGAAAAATTATAATACAAAATTCATCCATAACAAAACACAGATAATATACTAGTATACAATTATAGATTAATGATTTTCATCTAAATTGTTTTTCTTGATACAAGGTCAGTCTTCTGTCTCCTTGTAGGAAAAAAAAGTAAACCTTGTACATAATTACTTTGAAGCGTGAATTATATGCGCTATCTTTAGGGGGAAAGGAAATATTTTGATCCCAAAAAATATCTTAAATTAGTCTTTTAACTGTTTTTCCTTCAAACTTTTTCATTTTAGTAATATTTTTATTCTCAAATATGTTCTTCAACTATTTTTCTCTTTTTACTTTTTATTTTTCAATAATATTTCTATTTTGAGAAGTCTTTGTATTCCACGATTAGATATGAACAACTCAGTAACTAAATATAAATACCTCATTGATTAGATATAGGATGTTCATTCATATAATAAAAGGTGTTCATACCACGATCGAGATGTGTTCTTTTGTTTTTTGTTTTGTACAGATATTTATACAACTTTTAGGAAGGTGAGGAATTTTTTTTTAGGAATAGGTACAATTAGTAGACCCAAAAAAATAATATTTCACATGGGAAAATTATTTTTTTTTTGACGATGGCATGGCACCTCTCTTATATATAAAGGGTGGGAATCGGTTGATAATGAGTTATTTTGATAATTTTGACAATGAGATTCTTAATAAATATGCAAATATATTAAAAATAATAATAATAATATGTTCTTCTACGTATAGATTGATGGTCTTTCAAATTTCATGCAATTTCGTTATCGTTTGATAGTCTATCAAAGACTGTTAAATTGATATATCATTGCAAATTACATGAAAATTTCTTTAATGGACTATCAAACGATAATAAAATTATATGAAATGTGAATGACCCATTAGTCTATAGGTAGAAGAACACATCTATAAAAAAAATTTCATATTTATTAAGCAGACCATTATTAGTATTTATTAAGCAGTCCCTTGTTAAGTTTGTCAAAATTGATGAGATGTATACGTACATCGATTGATCATATTGTAACATTGTACACTACACGACTTTCTGCAATAACTAGGGAAATGTATTAGTTTTTCCTAAAAAAAATAAGCTGTCACCGGATCACTCGATAATTTTATTTATTGGCAATAATAACCAATTTCAAAAAGCAAAGTTAAAATAACAAATAATTTCTCCTAATAAGGATTCCTCAAAAATATTAGAGTACAATACGTTCACACTAGGTATATAATATTGAGATCACTAGCTAGACCATGTATGTAATATATTGATTATATCTTCAATTCTTCAACATTTTAATATTTCAAATACCCCATATACTTATGTAATTTCCTAAATAAGTTTTAGCACCTATGGCTAATTATCTTATTTATTTTTGTATTTTTTATGTTTACCAAAACAACATTTATATAACGAAAAGGATTAAGTGCCCCCAATCAATATGCAATTGCTCTCATCATTTATAAAAAAATAGACCTTCTGAAAAACCAAATCGTATGAATCCGTATATAAGAGATGATGAGATAGAGGAGCATGACAAAGGGCATTATATCCGTATTTTTATATATGGTCTAGATTATTGGTTGCTTTTCAATACAGCCCGTGGTTTTCGTCTCTATCCCTCTCTTCTTTCTCCCACTCTCTCATGACGTCCATCAATTAAAATGCCCATGTCTCTCGTAATGACAAAAGAATATATAAAGTAGCAACGCCTTTAATTGTCGCGGTGTCATTTTCTGAAATATATCACAACATTTGCATCTCGATAGCAACCATAGAGAGGCAACCCAACAAGAGCATCCTTTTTTTTTTTATATATTTTAGATATGTGTATGTGTCCAATTTTATAATTGCACACCTTATCTATAAAGTGTGTGTGGGACTGATCACAAGAAAAGGACATGGATTCAGATGCTCCAAAGTAAATCTTCCTTTTTTGGATTTGTATTTGGAGAGGAGTGAGAAATTAAGAGAAAGAAACAATTAATGTGTATCCGAGAGTGCTATTTGGATTTTACTAACATTGCACGCATCCTCTTCTACGGCCGAAAGTATATGTGAAAATTCTCTTGTATTTTTTTCAACTGTTTGATTGCAACCATGAATAATAATTATTGGATTATTACAGTTTCGGATGTTCACTTGGACGTTTTTTTAAGGGTAAGCCAAAGGTTATACCATTTTTTTCAATTAAATAAAAAAATTATGTGCAAAGTCTCAAAACAAAAAGGAAAAAAATAAAAACAAGAAATGAAGAAAATTAGATTAAGAATATTTACAAATCATTCCTAACACGCTACGGTAGACCGAGGCTGCAGAAATCAATGTCGGTGGCGGCCGGTAGTGAAAGTCGAAATTGCGATGGTGATCGTCGAAGGCTCGGTGGTGGTAGTTGAATCGCGGTGATGAGAGTCGAAAACATCATTGAAGAGGCCGAATCTGTATAATGTTGATGAAGTGAAGACGTCACCGAAATCAGTGAGGAGATGACAGATGAGGTCGGTCGGAGGAGATTGCCAGAACCATCAACATGAGGAGGTGGCCAGATCTGACATGATGTTAGTTGTAGAGGCAATGGGTGGAAGGACGAGGCGGGCGGTGGCGGGTTAGACCCGTCAGTCACGATTAGGGTTTGTTTATTTTTTCCAAATGGAGAGGAGGAGAGGAGGAGAGGAGAAGAGGAGAGAAGAGAAGAGAGAAGGAGGAGGGAGGCAGCGCCGTCGGCCTCTCCCGTCCAGGGTTTTAAAATTTGAGAGGAAGATTTTCGCTCGGGCTCTTGGTTTGTCACCTCTCGGGGGCTCCGTTCACTTGAATGTTTATTAAGGGTGGGATCCATTATCTCTCTCTATATATAATTTCTAATTAAAAATCCAACATAACAAATATTAATTATATTGTATGTACACATAAAATTTTTATGATTCGATGTAAATTGTATTTTTCTTTAGAAAACTTCAACCTCCCAAAGTCCAAACATGATGGGTCCTTAATTAGTAGAAAAAAGATGAAATGGATGCTAAGGCGTCTATCTTTACGTTATAAAAGATTATCTTTTGATTTGATAAACGCGATTTTTAATTATCTCCTCTTGTAGCAAACAATTATAATAATTAGCTTAGTAAGCTTTTATTATTAAATTAATAATGTATTAAAACTTAGTGTTAAATTAATATATATTAAATTTTTAAGATCAAATTATTTATGATAAAATAAAATTTTAATATAGTAACTGTATATAATAATTGAATTCAGAACTGAATAACAGCTCGAATTCGGGCTAATTCGAACTCGATTTTTTTCGGCTATTTGCGGTCACTGACCAAGTTTTGCTTAAAGTAAAATAAAGGTACACATGTGCCTTTTCATATTACTTATGTTAATTATTTTAATAATTTTAAGTTTCAGAACTTTAATAACAATGAGATGTGGGCATCTCCATTTTCAGATGGTGACATGGTCAAAGGTTCAAAGCATTCACTGATCATGATTGAAGGTCACGCAAATTTATAGGCTCCTCATCATGGTTATATAATGTACTGCTTTTAATCAGGATAATTAATTAATTACTACGCCTCTAGGTGTCACATGAAAATGAAATTTAATTCATTTCTCTGCTGTTCAGTATTATATAAAGGGCTTGACGCTCTTCTATATATATATATATATATATATATATTAACCCTGATTACAGCAATACATACAGAGGGAAAGATAATTAAAAGAGACGTTTTGTGTTATCTTATTTCCTTGAAAGTAAACCTCATCCCCTCACGTACTCTATTATGATATTATATATTTTACCATAAGATATCGGATGTTATATGGTATTATTTTTTTGGAAATATTTATCATCAAATTCGTAACCATGCTATTGGAAAGAAATCTAACATTTATTCTTGGTCGCACTTCGAAAATGAACAAGCGGTTATTCATTATATTTTTGGAATAGACGCAACTCAATCGCTCGATGATTAAAACAAAATTCAAATTAACTTATCTCTTACTTATTGTTTAATTTAATTTTATTCAATTAATTCATATAAATTAGTTCATTTATTTAATTATAATTTATTTATTAAATTCTGATTTATTTATTATAGTCTTCAAATAAAATAAATATTGAAAAATACTCCAACATTTTGTGTTCTCTATTTTTTTACCGCAGTAGAACTAGCAATGAATCGGTGGATTTTTTTTTCTTTTCAAAAAGAAACGGTGGATTGCTCTTGTGGTCCTATCAAGTATCAAATGACCTTTATTCGATAGGAGACCCAGAAAATTATATTAATTATATTTATATCTATAAATTAAAAGCCATGTCAGTCATATGCATTATTTATGCAGATCAAGTAACTTTCAGAGCGCGCATAATTATATCGGACCTCTACATTGTGGGGCCACCAGCATGTGGTCCACTTTCCTAAAATGGAAAGTTCACTGATGCACTGACGCTATTTAATTTTTTTAATTGGGTAACACTTTATGGCTTCAAAAAATCACCAATTGGCAATTGCTCATGAAGATTCTGTATACAGTATACCATAATTAGTTACCTTCATTACAATGTATGGGCTTCCACGTCTCTCTCTTCCCTTCTTTTCTTTTTTTTTTTTTGTGTGAAAATCAAGGCAGGTTCTTAATATAGATTTCAATTTTCAGCTACAAATCATGCATGTACATTAATGTATAAATTACTAAACCAATAAAATAAAATAAAAAACCTCCATAAAAATACGTATCTAAAGTATAGACACTTACACAGTAACTTACAAACAATCCAGTAATGGCCAAAAAAATCAGTTCAGATCAATGACAAAATTAAATTCTTTAATTTTATAATTATCAGCAGCTGGCATATGAAAATTGCCGAGGGGGAAGAAAGGTAATTAAATGGAGCTAGCTGGTTGGGATTAACCTTGAACTACATATATATCCAGACTCAACTTGTCTTCTGGACCCTAGTATAGTTGCAATAAAAATGATGATAATAATAATATCAATAATAATAATAAATTAATTAAAGAAAAAACAAACAAACAAGTTGCAAAACAGTCCTATGGGACCACCATAAAAAATGTTACTGTACATGGTTGGCCCTTGCCTTTGCCAACGTGTAGTCATATATGGGTTCTGACCTCTTACCACAATTATGCATTGTGCGTTAGTTCATCTCGAGTTATCAGAGATATATACGCGATAAATCAAAGATAAAAATCTGTTCATCTCAAAAGGTTCAGATCTGTACGTAACTTGACTGATCTGGCATGGACATCCCTTTAATATACATTCAAATACAAACATTTAAAATAGTATTTCTTAGATTCAAAAGCTCTTTATTTAAGGTATAAACAGGTCTCATTTGAGATATAAACATTTCACATCTGAATTGTAAATATCGATAACTGCCATCTTTTATATATTTTTCACTTAATTTTAATATCAACAATTTTAATGTGCATTGGAGCCTAAAATTAGGCTATTTGATGGTCCATAACTGTCTAGGGATGAATGATATTGAATACCCTAAGTTTTAAATTATTTAAAGGAGTGTTTTATTGCTCCATATGTGACTTTCTCTTTCTCCATAATGGATGAAGATTGAAAGTGTTTTTGTCTCTTCCTCTCCTCTCATGTGTTGAGAACAAATACTTTTCAAAAGTTTCAGATTTTGCAAGGGGATTAAGCTAGGATTAAATCTTTACTAATAGTAAACCTTCTAGCCGAGGTTAATTAGCATCTCTTTAATCTTTGGTGGATACCTTGGAGGGTTCACAAGTGGGAAGCTTGCCATCACCACCATTGGAAGAGCAAGACAAGCAAGATGATAGTAGATCGAGTCATCTCCCTTCTAAATTGATTTAGAGATCAACTCAAAAGTTAATCATCTTTCTTGTTAATTAGATGCTTAAGCAAACTCGTGGAAACACTGTTGACACTAGGTCTAATGATTGAACTTTAGAAAAAAATTTAAAAATCATTTCTCTTATGCAACAATCATTTCCCAACAATATATGGCTTATGGTCCTTTGTAAAATAAAAAAAAAATATTATTTTGGGGGTGATATTTCATATGTCGAGATCTTAAATAGAAAGTCTAATTTTTTCAATAATTTCTTCATGTCAAAATTTGTGGGATTTTAAATTTCATTATTGTTTGAGCTTTCTAGCTATTTTTAAATTATTTTTTAAAAATAGCCCTGAAATAGACTATTTTTTATGTTAAACAAGGCTGACTTTAAAAATAATTTAAAAAATAAATAGAAAAGCTCAAACAATCATGAAATTTAATATCCCATAAGATTTTTATATGTATAAATTATTGAGCAGGTTAGATTAATCATTTAAGATCTCGAAAGATGAAATTTCACCCCAACTTAATAATGATTTTTTTTTTACTTTTGTAAAGCACTGTATGCATCTCATATATATATATATATATATATAGAGAGAGAGAGAGAGAGAGATAGGCTAGGGTGCTCCATGGAGCACCAAACCTCTTCTACTTCACGTCCGCATCTCAAATTCAAAAGTTTAAATGGCCGATCCAAACTATTGAATATGATCTTCATATTGAAATAACTTTTGAGATCAAATTTTATATTTTTTTTGAATTCTTTTTTAATTTTTTAGATAGGTACAAAATCACTAGTTTTGGATTGTGCAAAAATCGTTAGATCAATATATTTTGTACCCATCTAAAAAATAACAAAAAAATTGAAAAAAATATAAAATTTGATCTCGAAAGATATTTCAATATAAAGATCATGTTCAATAGTTTGGATCATCCATTTGAACTTTTAAATTCGAGATACGGATGTAAAGTATAAAAGATTTGGTGCTCCATGGAGCACCCTAGCCTATCTCTCTCCCTCTCCCTCTCTCTCTATATATATAGGGATAGACTATTATGAAAATATTTGCAATTAAACCGATATGAAAACAGATCAAAAATTATATTTTAAAATTTCAAAAATTTTAATTTATGGTTTTCATTAAATTCTTCATATAAAAACCTTATGGAATATAAAAATTTGGAGTGTTTTGAGTTTTTAAGTCACTCTTTTGAATTTTTGAAAAAACAATACAGACAATAAATTTTTAAATAAATATGAAAAAACTTTATGAATATATTCTTCAACTTATAGATTGATGGTGATTCAAATTTCATGCAATTTCATTATCATTTGATAGTCCATCAAAGACCGTCAAATTATAATCATTGTAAATTATATAAAATTTTGATGGTCCTTGATGGAGTATTAAATGATAATGAAATTATATGAAATTTGAATCAATATTAATATATAAGTAGAAGAGCATATTCATAAGTTTTTTTTCTATTTTTAAGATTTTTTTAGTATTTATTTGTAAATCCATTATCAAGTGATCCTCACCACACACACACACACACACACACATAGTGAGGGTATGGTGTTTTATATCTTTATCTCAAATTTGAATGTCTAAATGATCGATCCAAACCATTGAACATGATCTTCATATTGAAATATCTTTGAAGATTTATATATTTTTTTAATTTTTTAGATTGGTATAAAGTTTATTGA